>JAPMUY010001069.1:0-168836 GCA_026901105.3 Galaxias olidus
GCACCTTATTTACATGTGTTTTCTGAAGTTGCAGTTTTCTGAAGTTTCTTCTCAGGGCCACCGTAATATTACCAGCCCTGTTTGCTTTTCTATTAACTTCCTTAGTCTAGTTGAAGTTTTCCTTTTTTTCCCATTTTTACCTCCCAATCTTCCAACAAAATCAATTCCTCTTGTTGACACTACAAACTTCAGTTCATGCTTTTTATTTCAAGGGTAGTCTTAACATTATGAAACCACAACCAAGTGGATTTCTTTCATGTTGCGTGATGAATTATGTTCCCATTGTGTTCTTTGGATCACACCAGGGCTGCACTTCCACACCATGGCCACACAATGGTTATTTTTATAGGTTATTGACAGTCACAATCAATTCCACGACTGGTTGACTAACAATAAGTGGCACAAAATGTCGGTGGTGGCAATATTTAATCCTCAATAGTTTTGTTAAATATCTATGCTATTAGAAAACATAATTACAGCACTATTTTAGGAAAAGAGTCTCACTTGTGCCATCTTCTTCGAACAGCTTTTGTAGGAGACGAAAGGTGTTGGACTGACGAGGGGCTTGGGTTGACTCTTTGCTCATCTGAAACCTCTGGAAGATCCCAGAGTCAAGAAATGGAGACCTCTGATTTGGGACACACAAACTACTAGGAGAAAAGGGAAAACATTTCAGAACAAAATTGCAGATGCACGTGGTATTATTCCTGCCCTTTTTTTATACAATCACTTATCACAAGCTATACTTGTAGTGTATCTTTACCATTGGGTGGCAGCAAAGTATTCTGTTTAGAGCAGTTGTCTGTTTTTTGTTTTGTTTAGTTTTTTGACCTTTTGCTGTTGCTGTCAATACTTTCTTCTGTTTTGCTGACAGAGGAACTCGATGGCAAAACTGTGTGTGTTGTTGTTGTGTTGGAACACTGGGAGTCCGGGTAGATCCCGTGTTCTCTGTCACTGGCGGATGTGACATTTGACTCCTTAATCTGAAGATGTTGCTTCAAACATTGTTAAGAAATAAAAAAACATTTTGCAATTCAAGCCTTTGAAATGGATTTAACACAGCCTTCAAAATTGGAAATAGGATATTTCTTCATATGCTATTTAAAGCACCTGTTGAATGGTTGGGTCTTTAACTGGGACATTACTCCATCTGGTCTGACCTATGATGAATTGTTTCGGTCTGCAACGGACAGAAAATGGGCCAAACCTGCAAGCAATAAGCTATCTGGGAAGAGTCTGATTAACTAAAACATCTTCTATGATTATTTTTGCACATCCTAACCTACCTATGTATGAGCATCACAAGTTGTATTATGGAGCTCTTAATATTTTGTTGAGCTTGAAAATGCAGCATCCCTCCAGCTTTCCGTCCATTGATCTCCAGTATGACGTCTCCATTGAGCAAGCCAGCTTTCTCAGCATTACTGAACCCATTAACCTGTGCAAATAAGATATGTCTGTTTCTGTATATTGCTAGAATGACCTGGACTGTCTGGTATTGCCGTTATTGTTACCTTTGAGATAGTCAGAGGTCTTCCAAAATCCATGCCCCCAGAAAGACGGAAGCCCCATGGTGGAGGTCCAGTCAGTGTCACTAGTAATGACATGAGGAACGAGTGTATCGGGAAGATGATGCTCTTCAAATGAGTTTTCGTAAAAATTGTAAAAGGCTAATTTGCTTCTGAGATAGCAGACACATAGATAGAGCAATTTGACCAGACCAGACTGCAGAGTCGTCCACCGTCAGATTAGACCACTACACTACACCAGATATTGAGTGACAGCTAATGAGGTAGCACGTGCAGCAGAGGCCTCATGTTGATGAAAGATATAGAGCCTCCACCCAAGAACATCTGTCATGTACACAGTGTACCTCACACAGTAGGGCTTATCTGCAGCTCTGCACTCTGCAGGCCCTGTGGCCGTACAGTTGGGGAGAGGGATTTTAAATACCTTTATAAAGATAGTAGGGAATTCTTCATTATTATTATTATTATTATTACATGTGGTCTTCTTGGTATTATTCAATGTGTTTCATTTTAAAGTTTTATTTACATTTGCCTTTGTCCTTCTCTGGGGACCCAACTCTATTGAACAACTAAGTTGTCAGTTGTGTCTAAGGTTCTTGAATCACTTGTCAGTGAATAACGTAAGAGGTTTCTGTACTAGAACTCAATTCTATCCACACACCAATCAGGTTTCAGAAAACACCACAGAACAACCACAGCCGCCATGAAAGTAATAAATTACATCACCACTGCACTTTTTAGATCCGTCTAAAGCCTTTGACACAGTGGACCACAAGATTTTAAACAACGACTGTACAATGTCGGCTTATCTGTCAAAGCAGTTGGTCGGTTTGGTAGTATCTCTCTGCCAGATATCAGGTGGTTCAATTTGATCATCTCACATCAGATGTTTTAACTTTCTATGGGGGTCCCCCGAGGATCCGCTGGGGCCTCTTCTATTTACTTTTTATGTTAACAACTTGGGTGACAAAGTGTCAGATGTGACACTACATCTATATGCTGACAACACAATAATGTGTTGTTGCGCCACTAGGTTATGCTCTGCTTATAAAAACCTGCAATCTGATTTTAACATTGAATAGTTCAATCTATGTAAATTTTAACTTTTCCTAAATACTGACAAGACAAAAGCCATGTTGTTTACCCTATCTAAGAAAAGGCTGCTCAATATCCCTTCCATTAAGACTGACCAAGGCACTGAAATGGAACTGTCTCTTCTTTTAAGTACCTGTGAATTTTACTAGATACTAATCTTTCGTTTCAGTCTCATATTCAAAACATTGTGAGAAAACAGAAGTTAAAATTGGGTTTTTATTTTCGAAACATACGTTTTTTTTTCTTTTAAGGCTAAGTGTAAATTGGTTGCTGCCACATTTTTACCCGTTCTTGGTGATATTCTTTACATGCATGTTTTCACACAGAGTCTGCAGTCTATAGACACAGTCTTTCCTCGGGCACTGAGGTTCGTTTTAAACTGCAAAGCTCTTACCCACCACTGTTCCATTATATACTTGGGTATTTGAGGAACTTGGTTGGCCTACTTTGTCTACCAGAAAACTGGGCTACTGGTACATCTCTATTGACATTGCTTTCCTTGGCTTGCTCCCTTTGTATCTGAGCTTATACATCACGCGGAGAAGGGACTCAAAGTATTGTTTGCGCTCTGAGGACTTGATTTTACCTGAAGTTCCCAGTGTGTGAACTGTGATAGGCAAGAGAGACTTCATGTACTCTGCCCAATTTAATTGGAACTTGCTTCAAAAAGAAGTGAAGTTACAGGAACCTATCAGTCTAGGTGAATTAAAGGCTCTTATTAAGGATCTGAAGGCAGACTCTGCAGTAGGCAGATTATGTGGTGCTCTTGCTCTCCTAACCAAAGCTGATAATATGACTCTTATGGACTGCTCTTTGATTCTGCCTAATAATCTTGTGTACATATTGCTATTTTATGTTTATAATACTTGTTATGTAATGTGTGTGGTGGAAACCCATGTTTTTTGTTTTTTTATTTTGTGCGTTTGTGCTGCTGCTTCTTGCCCAGGTCTCACTTGAAAAATAGGTTCTTAATCTCAATGAGAATTGTATTATTTGTGAAGTAATAATAATAAAAATAATAATACATTTGAAAATAGACATTTTCCTGTAGAACATATAGGCCTGTAGGCACCATGCCTTTACCAAAAAATGTCTTCTCCCATCTTGCTGAAAAGATGGGAAAGCGCATATGAAGGGATCTGGAATTATTCACCCATACAGAAACCAGGCTTTTCCCTTCTATTTACATCACATATTTCAAAGGCTTTTAGGTCTGGTGATTTGGATAGCCTTTCTAAAGCTTGATTTTGTGGTCAGTACGAGACGTAGATTCAGAGGTGATCTTTGGATTATCGTTCTTTCGGAAGATCTAACTAGAACCCATTGTTCCCACCTGGCAAAATCAATATTTTGGTACTTAACAGTTAATTATGCAATGTATACAAAAGAAAACTTCAAGGGCAATGATATTATAGATTATTCATCAGACTTTAAAGAAGGTATTAGGTTATTTTCTGATAGATAACCCTTGTATTGCTTAAGATTCTAGTGTTTCTTTACAATATATACATTTTTGTATTTTCTCATTACAATGACTGGTTCCATGTATAATAATAATAATAATAATAATAATAATAATTCGTTTTGTGTTCTGATGACAGCAGAGGTTTTTTCAATGCTTTCCTGAATAGAAAGCCAAATGGCTATTGGGCAATTATGTTGGTACAGCTGAAAACTATTGTGCTGATTAAAGAAGCAATACAATTGGCCTTCCTTAGGCTAGTCGAGTATCTGGAGCATCTACATTTGCTCCAAGCTTTATCAAAACTATTTAGGGAAGAAGCAGTCAACTTGTATTCTGTCTATAATGGAGTAGCTAGCACAGTCACCAGATCTCAACCCTAATAAGCCATTGTAGGAACTTGACTGTATGGTATGTAAGAAGTGTCCATCAAGCCAATCCAACTTGTGGGAGGTGCTTCAGGTACCATGGGGTGAAATTGTCGTGGATCCAATCTTTACACACTCACGAACATAAGTAAAATAGAACACAATAAGACACAGACACGGAAATGGTTGAGATCAAATACTATATTGTTGTACAACAAACTTGTAAACACGAGTTAACCAGATAATAAAGTTTGATACAAGGATTTTACCAAGATAGTGCTTCTGCAAAGGACAAAGTGCGTTTGCAGAAGGATCATACTCACACAACGTGTAAGACGCTGTCCGAAGGAGAATGATGCCTAAAAGCTGAATTCTGCTGTCTTATATCTACATCCATAGAATGCCAGCCTTGCTTTTTCCAGGCTGCAACAGGTGTAGTGAAGTTAGAGGAATGCAGCTTAAAGGTTGGAATACTATATCTAGCCTAGAGGTTAGAACAGTAACCTCTAGAAAACTGTATTCAGCCAAAGGGTCGTTAAATTGATAATGATTAACACCTTGGTTCAACAACACGTTATACAATGTCAGATTACCAAATTGACGGCTAGAATGCCCAAGGTTGGCAAGGCTGTAATTGCTGCAAATGGAGGATTATTTGATGAATGCAAAGTTGGACAAAATTATTGTTTCAAGTAAAAAGCTTTATTCTACCCTTGTCGATGTCTTGACTATATTTTCTATTCATTTTGCAACACATTTGATGAATGAAAGTGAGTTTTCATGGAAAACGTGAAATGGTGTTCATACACGATTAAAAGTAATGGTTGTGTATAGCTAATGCCATGTTAGTTGGTAATTTCCAGGATTTTGTTTCTCTTACCTGAATTGATGTCTATAGTATTCAGCAGGAAGCTTAGTGGCTGACTTAAAGCCTGACAGACTGTGTCTCTCAGTTTACGGACAGCCTAGAGCCAATTAGGGAACTGACCTGAGTGTACAGTACACTTGCTGTCTTCACATAAACTGACAGATGGCCGGATTGGAAGGGAATTGAATTAACTTTATTGATCCCAAGCAACATTGTGTATATAATACAGTATATATAAAGTAATAAAATATATACATAAAATAAAAATAAAGAAAGGTTAAAATCCATTAAAATGGAAGATATATACAGTACAAGTATCTAGAAGTGTATCTATCAAGTGCATCCTCACGTATTTAACTGTCTTAATAATAAAATAAAATAAACAATAAAATAAAATATAATTGCAGTTGGTACAAAATATTTACAGGATCTCTCAATTTGTTTGATTGCAAAACCAGGCATCATAACAGATTAAAACCAATACAGTGGATTCCACTGAGTGAAATGGTCTTATTTAATAAAATTTTTACATTGTATATTTCTGACGTGAGGCATACTCATTTGCAAGTGTATTCTGTAGTGCAGCACGCTATGATGCATTGTATCAATGAAACACCGTTATTAACATACCAACGCAGTTCATACCATCTTTTCAGTTATCTATTTACATAATATCACATATTATTATTACTATTATTATTTTATGTTCAGATTACCATATTAGTTTGCAATCATCCTTGTCTGTGCGTACACGATAGGGTGACGGCATAGTGGACATTTTCCAAACTCTGTGACAACACGGTTAGCACAGTGTAAGCACAGGCAGCGGTGGCCGCATGGAAGGGTATAATTTGCCGCTGCAGAGAGGCACACTGCACAATCCTCAAAAGAATCTCGGACTTCATAAAGAAAAAACAAAATAAGCTTTAGTCATCCTCACCAACTTGACTTGCATGATTACACTGAATGTGGTATGATATTGCAAAATGGTGAAGATGCTAACCTCTGTCAATATTTCTCTGTGCGATCAAATGAGGACTCCTGTAGTCTAGAGGGGTGCGGCAAGGTTGACCCCTGTTCACACAAAGACAGCTGTTCCCAGGAGAAACTGGGTGAAGAGGGACACTTGGGCCACAGGACCTCCGTGACTTGAACCGGCACTCCTTTTCTGAGCCTGGGGAAATGTCACTTCATTAATTTCTCTAATGCAATACACAACTACTAACATGATACATTACAGTATTTTACTGAATTAAAGCATGTTTGATTGAAAAAAGCTATTTCATATTTTTTATTTCTTAATTTGTTGCAACACTGACAAAAATGCAAGAAATAAGTGATAAACTTTGAAGATGATGCTTGCATGGGATAAACACCGTGGTAAAACTATAAATGCAGACAAATGTTCAAGAACCATTGCACAGCATCATCTTTAAAGAGTAATTATGGTTTCTTACCTAACAGCAGCACAGCTCTGGTCTGTCCATAAACATCTATCATGGCCCACAAAGGTTTTTGGACATCCACTTTCTGTAAGAGCTGGTACATCTTGCCATCATGTGCCTTGTATATTAACTTCCCGCTCTGAGTTACCCAGTAATGTAGCTCTGCCCCTGGCTCGGCATGGCTTTCTGGTATAGCAGCTGCCCAGTAGCCAGTGGTGTTGGTGAGGTCAGGAATGGCCATGGCTGGAGGAAAATGGGGTGATGATGAGGGCCTAATGGAGGTAAAGCCCACTCTCAGGGCTCCAGTCCAATGCTGGTCACATCGTTCTATGCAGAGGTGTACCTTCTCCGACACCCTGATGGAGCGACTGCTGAAGACCAGGCCATTCTCAAAGGTGTCCCTGTTTCTCTCAGCCCGCCGGCCGTTTTCACTCAGAGAAATCTGAAGCCCGTGAGGTGCTCTAAGGAACGTCAGGGGCCCCAGGCATGACCGTGTGTGTTGTAGACAGGGATCTGGAGGAGTTAATAAATATCAATTATATCAGCTTGTAGGAACATAGCGTTTCATTGACAGTAACAGCTTTATACTGATAGCGTACCATAGTACCATTTTTATAGTGCTCTAGTAAAACATTACTACCGGATATTCAGAGTTTACAATCTTTGATGGCATTAAAAAAAGTTTTAGTTTCATTATAAATCATAATCAACCGTGTTTTCAAAGAACCGTATCCTACAATTATAAGAACCAGTCCATGAGGAACAAGTGTTTCCAGTAAATGCCATCCCTGAGCAACTTGAGGAGGTGATGCCTTAAAACACCAGTGCAGCATGGTAGAAGAGGTGCAATGGTATAATAATAATAATATATATGCCGTGTGTATATGCTGCAAATACAAACAGTTTTTCTTTAATTTCTACAATTTTAAATGAATGCATTTTTAGTTTCTATCCTACCAGTTTTCTTCCACTCCTAAACCGTTGGTATCCCTGATGATATGATAAACCATCCTACTTCTGCTTTCTTGATATTTACATTTTAGATAGCATTTTTTGTCAAATGTCAATTGGTATAGGATGTTCACATATATTTGAAGTTAGTTGACCAATAGGATTTCACAAGAGTAACATGATAAAAAATTTAATTATCTGTTAAATATCAAAAAATATTATCTGTTAAAAATTATTTAAAAATATTATGATAATATTTTTACATTTTATAGAAAGTAAATGTTCTCAACATCAATTTCATTTACACTTTCCTTTACATTAAAATGTTTTCCTTTTTTTTTGCATTGTGACCATCATTACCATAAATATTATGCAATTTTGAATACCATATAATTAACAATATGCTCACTTAATTCCATGGCCCTCGGGTGTGTGTCATTAGCCATATGCAACTTCAGAGTGCAGAACTTGGGTGGACAGCCGGTGGATCAGCAGTTATAACTACAGCATTATGGTTGACAGAAAGCTTTGTTTATAGGAAATACTAGTGCAAAACCTAAAAGGAGGTGTGGCTCAATTTCACCTGCCTCATCTAATCATTGCTTCACATTGTGGCATAAATCTTATATTCTCTATCTTGTGAGCTACACACTCATATTGAAACATAACTTATCAAACTGATAAGTCTTAACTAACTTGTAAACATTGAGAGGATGCCTACTCATATTGAAACAGAAAGTCTGGCATTGTAAAGTGACCATATACTCCCAATGTTTTTATGATCAGGTTTTATCAGTTCTCTTATACTTATCGCCAATAACACCAAAATAAGCTACCAATATGTAACCTCAAGACTACATCTCAAAACATACAACTAGCGATAGCACATCTAGCCCCTTTTTTCGCTGTGCAAATGTACATAAAACACCTGATCCATTTTGTTTATTGTGTCTTCTTGGCTTACATCTTGACTGCATTGTCATAATAAAAACATTGCACCCCCATCCAACAATATAAAAAGTGTTTAATTCACAGATTTAACACATTGAAGAGACTCCATAAACACAGAGTATAACATTAACTTGGTTCCCAGTCTAAACTGTAACATAAATATTGACCTACAGAGTTATTATTCAACTAACTTCACTTGTGTTTTTTTTTTACAGTTTTCATTCATAATTACACAATTTAATCAGAAAAACTGTAAACAAATAACAATAAATAACAGGAATATTTTTAAATAATAAATAAACATATCAAAATTGATTACATTCATACTGTGGTATATGCCTTTATAAGCACTTTCTTTAAAAGTATTTGGCTCACATTCTATGGAAAATGTCAATTTCTGTCCTTGCACATGCAGTATTGGAAGACCGTTCCCAGGGTAGTTCAAATAGAAGTAATTGACAGACGATTTTAGAGTGAGATTGTGAGTCCATATATTAGAGCGAAACATCTCGAGTTTTGTGCCAACAGCTGACACATTCTCTTCTCCTGTCTCTGGCTCAGGAATGATCTTTTCCAGCATTCTGTCTGTCTTCATTTTGGTCCTCCTGCTCTCCCACCAGAACCTTGCTGTACAGCTTCTGCTGCTCCTCTTTAAAAGCATCTTTTACCTTCCCTCGCTTGAGCCCTCCATCCCTGAAGGAGGAAAAGACATATTAGTAACAGATCATTTACCCAAAGTAGCACTGCAAAAATGTTTTGTGACACTTATTAATAATTACCCCCAAAAAAGAATACAACTGACAGGTAATGAATAATGCATAGCATGATGTGGGCCTCACCAGAGCAGGTCCACCAGTCCACCTTGTGTGGCAATAGCTGCTTTCACTCGATTAGCAAACTGCACTGCATCCTCTCCTTCCTAAACAGACAAGTCAGTTGGATTGTTTTGAATAAATATTTCTGATAAAAACGTATACAACTGAGCTTTCAAAACTCAGTGGAGGAACCCCTTACCCGTCTGTTCATAGGAGGCAGGTACCAGACACTGCAGACGACTGCCCAGCTACTCATCATTCTCAGCAGGTAGTTCACCATGCCAAACTTACTGCTGTTCCAGAAAGCATCCCCGAAACGAGGGTCATACTGCATGAGAAATAGACACATACAGAAGCAAGAATACGTTAGTTCTGCCTGCCAGGTTACTTGTATTTTTGATAGCAAGTGACTTTCATCTACGTTTTTCATGAGGAGAGAACAAATAAACACATTTATTAGGATTTGTATCTAATTTGCTATTCACAATTTCTTAAAAAATCTTATCAATTCAAAACTTCCACCAACAACTTCTTCTAGTCATAATCAAGCTGTCAAAATCACTGTGAAAATTTTATTTTAAGTTTGTGACATTGGAGTAGGGCTGGGCGATTTGACAATTGAATTGATTAATTTGAATTAAGATAGCATGATATGTAAAACAGGCAAATCGAAAGAAATCCCGATTGGCACAAAGCACAATTGATCTAGTAACGTTAGATTTATAAAAACGTGGAAGTCTATGAACACAGACAGAAGTCACTGCTTTAGTAAACGGGACACTCGTCATGCTGTTTGCACCAGAGTACTGAGTAAAATAAATAGGCTAATTGTTGTAATTTGTGTTGCTGTGCTTTTAGCTATTCACACTATCAAACACTGATGTGCAAATTAGCAGGCATACAACTGTTGCTGCACGAGCGAGTAAGCGGGGAGAGTTGCATTAACAAATAGGTGCGCACAGTTAAAGGATAGTAACATTTATTTTTTTATATTTGATCTCATTTCCTCCAAAGATTTCTCAAGTCACAATTCAGATTCTGTTTTTACATTCATTGTATTTCCAAAATTTAAGTAATTACATTTTCCCCATTAAACTGCAATTCTAACAGTTTGACCAGAAATCTATGAGTGAAAGCTAAGCACGACTGTCAAGAGTTTAAGTGCACATATATGCCTAGACAAGTTAATAACGCACAATCTAAGGTTTTATTAAATCGTTTACAACTCAGTCGAAAACTGAGATTTGCCCCAAAACCACTGTGATGGAAGGTATAATTACTTTATGTATACTGGAGAACTTTAAGCGCCAGGTACAATGAAAGAGGGAGAGATCTTACCTTGATTGCAACTGGATAGACAGTGCAGGCGATTTCAAAACTGCCTTTTTTGAACATCATTACTGAGGTGTTGTTGATGCATGTGCCTATATGGGAAGTATATAACATTTAGTTACATTCCTCACATTATAGATCCGTTCCATAACTTAGCTATAGCTGAAAATCTACTGTAAGAATTTTCCATCAAAGCGAGCGTTTTCCCATACTAACCCTCAGGAAAGATGAGAATGGGGTGTTTGGTCTTGTCTGCTACGTGATCACTTAGCCTACAACAAAAAAATAGAATGTTCAAAAATTTTCTTGTAAGGCTCAACTTAAGTGGCTAATGCCCTGCATTCTAAAATAACCTAGCCCAGCTTGTGTTATTCCAAAAGGAGATGTAAGGAGTGGCGGTTCTAAATCTGTAAAGGCTGCTGTATTACCGTTTAGCCACAAGGTGTCTGTCTTTGACTTCAGATCTCTCAAACCAGATATGGGGGGATGATTTCACCATGGCTCTCTGGACAGCCCCCATCAGCCCTTCGTGCACCTGACCAACCTGGGGAAGAGCGTGCTACAACTCAGAACCAACAGCAACAACAACAAGATCATCAATTAATGTCCTAAACCTCACCGGCAATACATAAGACAACTCTAAAAACAGCATTCAGTTTTGGCTGGGCTCAAACAGAAAGGACTTTTAGAGTAAAGGATACATTACCATAGAGTAGCAGCCATCATTTGCCAGTATGATGACATCGATGGGAGTAGTGTGATTGGCGACGCAGATGCCTCCATTCTTCGGTTTGTTCTCACTGAGAATACAGAAAAGGGCTGAATGAAAACCAAACACTAAGAATCAAGTGTACACATCTTTCCAACACAAACATCTCTACTACGGTATCTGAATGGTTTTTGTAATGTAAAGTGTGTGGTTTGGACATTTTCAACAGTACCTGTGGTGGTAGGTAATGATGGCAGTGAGAGCTCTCACACATATGCGGTAACACATCAGATGGACCTTCTCACTGAGGCTTGTTCTTAACCTATGGGGGGCACAATGAGAGTGACTCTTCAGCCTCTCACCACAGCTAAGTTCTCATCGCTAAGTGGCTTGGTTCGTTATCTAAACTATGGCCTAGTATAATTGCTCCAACATCTAAATGGCTTTCATGGTGGGGCAGTGATTTGTAGCAGGTTGAAGGGGACTTACGTGCCCCTAGGTAGGAAGCCCAACAGAGTAGTCAGAACCAGAAGAAGGCCAATACCTGTGACAGCCAGAGTAACCCTGTAGAGGAAAAGGGGTTCAAAGCCAAGTTCTCAGGTACAACACTTGAATTCCATTCAGTGACAGAATACTTTGCAAACCGTTTGTATCGACCTTAATTAGCTGTCTGCCCATAATTCTGCTCCATTCTGCTAAAAGATTACTACAATGGTAAACAAACTATCTAAATATTTTGTTTAACAGACCCATGTTAACTAATGGTAAATCTACAAATAGTGCTCATTCAAAAAGTCGGTAATTGAACATTTCGATTGGTGGTCATTGTCACCTGAGGGGCAGCAGGATGCCATAGCGGATGAGCACGCCTACGCCCCAGAGGCAGCTGAGCCTCAGGCTGATGTGACGGAAGTTGTTGTTGCTGCGGGTTAGCAGGTTCCACGACTCCAGCTCCTGGGCGGAGAAGCGTTTGGTCACCTCGTCGTCCACGATGCTCCCCACCCCCCGCCGGCAGAAGTACAGCATGTCACCCATCTCAAACTCCGGCTCCGAGTTTAGGCTGCAGGCTGAGCCACGCAGCTCCTGGATCTCCTGTTCCAGAGACAAGGGCTCCTTGGCTATGATGCCTGGGTGAAACGGAGGAAGATAAAGGACAATAGTCGGTCTTCAGTAGAGGGGAGATAGTGTTTGTGGTCCATTCCTATTGATGAGATGTAGGTGCCTTACTGTTGCTATAGGGTTTATACAATTGTTGGTTCTTCTCCTTTGCCCCCCTCTCCATTCGCACTGTAGCCCACTTGGGAAAAAACACATTTTAGACATAGAATGAATCAATATGGCATGGAATGAATCCTACATGTCTGAGTGCTCACAACTCAAAGTAAACTAAGTAAACTAACTGACAGTCAGAGACAACTTTGCTAACTAGAGCTGCATCAAGGAGGGCACGCTAACAACCAATATGCATTCTAGGATAAAGGTTCACTGTATAGAGGACGGCAGCAACATAGCATGGAAGATTGCACAGTTGTGAAAAGACCTTTAGAAAGAGGGGAGTGGACTGGACACAAACTTTGGCTTCTCTGAGCAGGGGCCTACAGACAAAACATATAACTGACATTATCCAAACAGGCAGGTCATGTCAGCATCATCACAGGGGCAACAATTAGCGAATCAATACTATTCTGATCCCCTTTAAGCAGTTTGACATTTGCTTGCATGCAAATACCGTCACCAACAGATGCCACATCACTCACTTTCATTGCCTTTCCACAAAATTACATAAGTCTAACTCTGTGATAACACTGCAATGACAGGTAATTTCCTTCATAAATTGTCTGATAAAACTGCTTGTTTTCAAGTGTGAGATTCAAGAAGGCATTGACATATTTGCTCCAAATGCAAACATAAAGAGGATGTTTAAAATATCGTGGCATCTACTACTGCACAGTAACCTATTCAACAGAACCATGCATGAAGATAGAGAACAAATAATATGAACAGAGAGTACGTTCAATTCAGATGAAAAGAGCAAGGGATTGGCATTAGGAGATTAACCTAACATAAACTGTGCAGTGCAGTGAGGTGACCATTCTAGTTAGCTTGTAGAAGCTCCCTATGTTTACAAAGGCTAATGAGTACACCTGCTAGGTCGAGCTAATAGTTAAACGCCTGTGTCCATAACAGGAAGTCTGGACAAAAAACATTTTGTGTCGAGTTCCTTGAAATATTATACTAGCGGGATGTCGCGGAACAACCTTACCAACTAGAATTTATTTTCCCCAGTGTTTTTTTCTGGTCATTTTGTTTACCACAAACCAGTATTTCTCCCTTCTTTGAACAAAGTAGAGGGGACCAGCATGGCTGCTGCATTCTGCACTACTTGCAATCTAGATGGACGAGAGTATTTTGACAAATAGAGGTAAAAAATTAAGTCTTGAAGAAATAAAAAGATGAGGGACTGTCTCCACATTGTTCAAAATCCTGGTTAATCCTTGGTTAAAATAATGTAAGATTGACTAAGTGACACACCTCAAAGATCCTGAGAAGGGTCCTCATGTAGAGCTTGCGGATCCCAAAAGACACACCAAGAATGGCTGGCACAATGATGAAGACTAGTAGTAAAGTGAACCATACAGTTAAGGAGATTCCAAGAAACATGCACAGCAGGTTGTCGACAGGAAACAGAAACCAGGCCATGTTGGTAGCAGTTGATGGGTAGTGCAGGAGGCAGGATGGGGACAGCAATGAGAACTCGACTTCTGAAAGCAGAGGGTTCCAGGCAGAGATTGTAGGCAAGCCCTAGTCCCTATTGTGTAGCCTCAGTTTCTGAAGCCTGCGTTGAAATAAAGCCTTCATTGGAGCATCGGGAGAAACTCTGTATCTGAAAAGAAAGGTGGAAGACAGAACATGGCTAGCCTGCAGCTATCAAGAAGAAACCTCACAATGTTTCATAGCAGGCAGAAGTATGTCATTGTAAACGGTAGGCATACGACAAACCAACACTTAAAAAGTGAAGTTACATTACAAGTGCAATAAAAGACGCATCATTGCGCTGGCGGTTTGCTAAGCCGTCGTTAAGTGAGTGCCTATGTATTTAACGTTTAACGACGCTGCAGCGCATAATTTATAGCTAGCTGGTATCAAAATATACGTGAGCAGGTCCCGGCAAAAGTGAAGATACTCGAACAAGCCATCATACACTTTAATAAAGACAAGTTATCATACTTTATCTAGCTAGACACTGTTGATAGTAAAATATTATATAACAGCCAAACATTTCGGTTACCGTAAAACTAGCAAAAGTTAACTACCGCGGCTTTACCATTGACTTACGTTAACGTTCCCTAATGCTAGGTCGAATGCTTGCTAACTAACCTTATATACTATTGAAGTTCTACATACATAGCATATGTAAACTAGTAACTGGCTCGCGTTGTTCAACTTATTGGGGTGATCAGGTACTCATCATAACACGGCTCCAAACTACTAGCTTAGCTCGCTACTAGCTAGCTTTTGTTTGTGTCGTTAAGTTAGCTTTACAGCTTTGTTGACGGCTGGGGTTTGAGTCTGCGCAATACAAAAACTTGGTTGCTGAAACCATATATCCATACATAGATCCACGAATTGGAATTTGATGTGCGTCTACGCTACAGGGTCACCTTATGTATGTATATCTATGGCTGAAAAACCCATTTCACAGAAAAAATAAGAAAAAAACGTCGACAATTAAACCACTTCCGTTAATCATAAAACAGTGTATCGGAGCCGTCATCGGAGCTGATATTCGAACGATACGTTATCGGAATTTGGCACCTACTGGTACTCCAAAGTATTTAAAGTCTCCGCCTCAATATGGGAAAACAAACTCGAAATGCTATTCATTATTGATACTTTTAAACATACGTTATTGAACTGTTCCTTCATCGATTGTCACATGGAATATTATAAATGATATATTAATGCAGAGGCTTTTGGAGAATGTTTTAAAATGAAAATCCATGTAATTGATTATGAAAGTGAGTTGTCCTCATCATCATTAATTTATTACTCAGACTAAGTAAAAGCTGCTCACATGGTGCGCACCTGCAAGGGACTGAGTGCCCGCTTTTGTTACACAAGTGTAGCATACATAGTACAAGCATTGTCTGTGTGCCTGGAATAGACTAAGGTGTTCACCAAAACTACATGATATAGTTAGATATGGTATATATCCCGAAGCTAATAAAGATATTGAATTATACAGTGAAAATGTATGAAAGGGAAAAGAAGTAGGACATGTAGGCCTATATGCATTCATTTGCCTGGAGTGCACATTAATGGTAGCTGTTTGACAGTATTTGTTAATGCAATTGCAAAATAATTTTTTGGGGATATAAAATACATTATTATGACCTATGGAAATCAATAATAAACTATTGTAACTACTGATTACTGATCTTTACAATGTAATACTATTCAAATGTAAAAGATCTTTCTAGATTTCAACTGTCCGGCATTTATGTGTCTGTTATAAAGGAAAAAGATCACTCCATGACAAAGCCAACAATCCAAGTAAAGACAACAAGCATTGGGCAGAACATGCTATAAACGATGATGAATCACTGATCCCCAGTGTGCAGACGTATACCCTGCTAGCACACTAACACTCAGTATACAGTGGTAATTCACTATTGTTGATTCACTAACCTGATGTTTTATGAACACACACGTTCCCCAGTCTATAAGATCAACATTGATAGTTTAAATTGTGAGATCATCTCCCTATTCTAACTGGCAGTTAATTTCAGCGGGTACACACATTTTTTTCATAAAATGTACTTTTATCTAGTTGTTTTTGTGAACTAATCCCTCTAAAAGTAAAAGATTTGTGTGCAACGCAGGAATGTTATTCCTTCCTTTCTTCTAGAGATGTGTGTAACATGTTCTTTACATGCTGCCCTGTACACTGGATCTCAGACTCGCTAATGTTTCCCTGAGATCACTGGCCATCATCACAAAATATCTTGCATTTCATGTGTTTTTTTAGAGTCTATTGCTACCACCTGCTACATACCTTGTTTACTGAACAAAAGCACAAAGGATGAGCAAAAAATATTCGTTAATCTACAAGCCCCGTATAGGGGCTCCAAAGTTCAGACAATACAGCCCAAAAGTCTGGGTCATCCTGGAAAGTAGTGAGGTTGAATGTGATATTTCCACATCTCTGACATTCCAATCAGAGACATATTTGTGCAAGAACAACATAAATTTCATAGGCTGACTTTCCCATACCATCTTGAATGAATAGTGTCGGAAATAAGAAGCGGAGCAACCATAAGCTGTATGTTAGTGGGCAATATGAACCTATGTTTCTGTCTCAATTTAAGCACCACTACCTCATACACGCAAACTTAAAAACAGAGAGACAGAAATTATAATACATTTCCTAAAACACGATGCATTCAAATGAACTATGAAAGACCATACTTAAGTGTTTTGATTAAAATCTTTTATTTTCAACTACTCTGCTACAAATAGTGGGATATTCCGTTTTTTTGGCATGCATAGAATCAACATAGGTTGGACATAAACTGCCAAAAGTGAACGCAAACTGTGCACAAGTCTATTGAAACACTGTCCGCAGAGAGGGCAAACATTTTCTTTCTCACAAACGAGATCTAACACACTTGTAATCAACACGATAAACACATTTTTTCTCTGTTGGAAAACAGTGAATGGACAAGTAAATTCTGAAACATGAAAATCAAATATATGTGCAAAATATGCTTTTTAAGTATTCATGCAAGTCATTACGAGAAGGAAGTTCAATATTCTAGGTAAGCCCCCCCCCTTTTTTTTTTTTTTTTTTTTTTTTTTTTTGAGTTTACAGAAATATAAATGCTGAATGATATGTGCTAAAATAAAATGAAGTGCATCAGTGCTACATAACAGCAAAACAGCACGTACTGGCTAGGATTTATCGATTGATTTAACACTTAACAACATTCTAGGACACTCAGTAAAAAGAAAATGGAGGTGTGCACAAGAAACACAAACACACACGCACACACATAGATTGTTTTATGTTTTGACAGGATACAAACAGAAGGTTTCCAAAGCTCGAGACAGGAATGTGTTGTAGTTAGAAGAGACTGATATGAACTGATAGTGCTCAAAATGTGTCTCCTTTACCTTGCTACAGCCATCACCAATAATGGCATTGAGTTTTGAGCAAAGAAGTAGATCCAATACTCCATTGCTTTTAACCCACTGTAAACAACACCAACATTAGCAGTAGAAATTATTCAGTCAAATTTTAAATGTACAATGTATAAATATGTGAAGCAAAAAGTTCAGATTTTCTCTAAGAAACAGCAGCATATAATCTTCATTGTTATTGTTTTAAGGTTATTGTTTCTTTAGCCTCTTTGCTTTAAGGTGGCAGTTTTAGAGCAAGGTTGATATGTTGTTTTCTTCTAGTTGTTGAGGTTTGAGGTCAGGCACCAGCCTGCCATCTTTCTCTGTCTGTCCTCTTCTTGGCTTTCCTGAAGAGGGTCCACATTGTACCATTGCATAGATGTACCTTTTTTTCAGCGAGACATCATCCTTACGAACTCTGGATAAAGAGAGAGCTAGACTTTTAAAAAATCCAAAACAACTGAAATTGATAAAACCTAAAATAGCAAGAGCTTAATAAATGATAAAGAATTTTGCAGAGGATGTTTAAAAACATTTTGTGCCTATTGCAAACTCCTAAATGTCAGCGTTCCTTTGTAAATATAGCTTTGGCATCTTGAATGTTGACAGAGTCAATGCGTAAGAAGGGCCGATCTGAACCTATATTGTGGGAAATGCGGAGGCTCCAGTATTAAGAATAGCAGCATAAGCTATTTTTATCCCTCTGGGGTTTTTGATGCTTTCGTTGTTCACTTGGTAATCTATGAGGTGACATAATCCTTTGGTGTGGAGATAATCTGACACACAGCCCAGCTCCCTTCATCCTCCCACCTCACGCTCAGCATGCTGTCGGGATATCACCCAGCAGCATACCGGGTTTGTGATGGCACTAGCTTGAGTGAGTTGTGTGCGAGTAAGATCCCCTGGCTAGAAAGTAAATTTTCTACCACACTCTCACATTTATCATTGGAACTCAAAAGATGAGTTAACTTCTTTCTCTCACCTTCAAAGTCAACATGTCCGTCTCCGTTCAGGTCAATGTCCCGTAGGATGTCCTCCAGATCTCTGTGGCCAACCTACGAGACGAATAAACATAACAGCATAATAATTGTTCTCTATAGAACATTCTACCGGCCATTACAAAATCCATCTATAAAACGGCAAATTATTGCATGAGCATTTTTTTGTTTAATTAAATGAAATTCCACTATAACAAATTGGAGCTCTTTATGTTGTGTATAAGCTGTCACATTGTGGTTTCACAACTGGCACAATCCACTCCAACTAAGTAGCACTAGTGTCTTTTTATAAACACCCTTCTTACCTGTTGGCCTAAAAGCTTTTTCATGGCTTCTCTGAGTTCAGCTGTGCTGATCTGACCATCACCGTTTGTGTCAAACTGAGACAGCAAGAGAAAGTAATATTACTACACATAAACGTCTGCATATCCATGCAATTGGTAAAATGCAAAAATGTACATTAAAGGTGCAGTAAGTTTAATTTTATCATCAGATGCTCTGAGAGAACATGTGCTATTAGTGCCCAAGGCACTGAATTCAGCCTCTCAAAAACCTTAGGAAGCCTGGCAAACAACAGCCAATCAGGATGGTTGCAAGGAGGCATGGCTACTTGCCTGTCAATCACCTCACGTGCATACTCCTGATTAAATACACGGCTGTATGGGAGCATTTTGACCTAGTGTTACCTCGCTAACGAGCGTGTCTTAGCATGCAGGCATGTGTAAACACCATTTGAAGGGAGGGGCTTAGGAGAGGGATAGGAGGGATCAGAGACTTAAGATGTTGGCTTTATGGGCTGTTGTCATTCTAATACTTGCTCCTTTTAGCCTAATTCTCTAGACCTACATATTGCACCTTTAATATATCTAAATCTATACTCCTTGGGATTCTTTTGTCCTTATACAACATGCTCTGTTTCCCTTCATTGCTCTATGAGCACCTAGGATTTTCCCTCGTGTGTTCTCCACCACTGTTATCCTCACCTCTTTGAAAGCATCTCTTAGTTCCTTTACTCCAATCATGTCTGCAGTTTCAGCCAAAAGTTTGGGCCCCATCAACTCAACAAAATCCTCAAAGTCCACGTGACCACCCACTGTCAAACAAAGTAAAAACATTGCCGTCAATTATAACGAGCAACCAGATCTGTCAGATCCTTGACCAGGGATTTGAAATCTTCGCTGCTCTTCCTGTTAGTGCGGGGAAAGATGAGGTAAAGGTTTCTAGTCGTGCCTAGCTACTGTGGTGCCACAGTTGTCACGGAGATACTTGAATTAAGCCAGAAGGGTATTTGTTTATGTGTTTTTAAGCTCCTCTGGAAGTTATTTTTAATTAAACGTGCGTCAGAGTATTTGACCTTGAAACCTTTAGAGAATGTAATTGCTATGCATATGCAGCGCATGTCTTTCAGTGTTTCACATTGAGGGTCCAAGAAAAAGTAAGAGATTCATTGGATAAAGAGGGAACCACACACATACACTGGCATGTTTAATGTTAACCCACACACACACACACACACACACACACACACACTCACCACCCTTCTACTCACAGTTCATGTTGATCTGCTGGCTCAGTTCAATCAGCTCCATCTCCGTTGGCATGTAGCCCATGGTCCTCATGCAGTTACCAAGATCTTTACAACCAATGAAGCCATCTTTGTCTTTGTCAAACTCTTTAAATGCCTCACGCAATTCTGACAAAGGGAAACACTGATTAAACAGCTAAATCAAGCATAAAGCTATAGAGCAATAGTCTATATTTGATCACTGTCGGTGAGTTTTTTATTGGGTAGAGATCATGTTATCTTGAACTACACATTTTCTAGTAGAGAGACAGAGTAGGAAAATGGCATGATTAGACAATTATTAACGGGTAGTTTGAATTTGATAAGACTCACCATCCATTTCTTCTGGCCTCAATTCTCGGTCCTGGGAAGGATTATAAAACACGGTCATGGCCTGTAACCACTCTCATGATAAAACCTGGTAAGACATATCTCTACATTCACATTTAGGCTCGCAATCTATTAGAAAGTAAATAGAAGCAAAAGCTGCTACAAATACATTATCATATGTACCATGACAAATTCATCGCAACCAGTTTTTTACATCCTAATTAATTGAACTAACATCTACTCAAAATAATTTTGACCTTGGTGAATGATTTGTAGTTGGTACTGAGATATGTTTGGTTAGGTGGGAGGCGTGTATGTAGTCCTTTATCTAAAGGCAGATCAGGATTTACGTTGTCCTGTGAAAAGGAGTTTTCAGATTGATTTGCTCTGAGGTTTTGTCACATGGTTTTATTAGCCTGAGCCCATCTCCAGCCCTGCTGCATCACCGTGACAACCATCATCAAGACAGGCTGTGAGATGTTGGAAGCCAGTATATGAGAAGGTCAGAGGACAGCCAACGGTTCACTTTTTCAATAAAATACTACTTCATGTACTTCACAAGTACTAATCTCATTCCTTGTACAAAGTTCACACTGCCAGAGCCACGCATTTTGAACGTGGTGACTAACTATACGCACTTACAAAAAGACACAAATGCACAAGCATCCACACCAGCAACATCCGTGGCATCAAACCTACTACTTTTTCCCAAAGGATATAAACGGTAGTTCAATGTCGATTTAAAAAGAGACAGGTACAAAGGGGAAATGTGTGCTGGTACATTACATCATAGTGCTGGTAATATACCATGTATTTTATGAATGTCTTCTCTCTCTACGCATGCACGTGTTTGTGTCTGGACTTACGTACAGCCTGCCGGCTCTCAGCGAAGCCCTTGCGTAGAAAGATGCATGCAGGACCCAGTACGTTGTGCATGTTGGCTCCGTTCTGGGCCAACGCCACTAGCGGCTCAAGATAGGCCCCCCCAGTGCCCCCTTCCTCACAGGAATGCACTGCTTTGTAGCTCCTCTTCTGGTCCTGGGGCCACGTCAAACATGGAGGCCAAACAGAGGGATGCACAGAGACCATGACACAGCTTCTGGACAAAATGGAGTCAACAACATGGGGCGCCAGTGCAGGATCCAGGGGACAGAGGAAGGACAGAGGCTAAGGACATGTATATCAATCACAGGGTAGGGTGACAGAATGAGCTGCGTTCGTCAGTCAGTTATGAGGTAAGACAACATCACAGTCAGCAGGCGAAGGGTAAAACCAAAGAGGCTATCATTCCCAGTCCTGTGTCCGTCATAAAGCTCTCAGTTCCTCTGAGGACAGAGAGCAGCTAAACAGCCGCTTGTCAGATTAAGAAGCCCCCAATCAAAGGCTATGCAAACATTCACGGGCTCTAACTGCTAACTACGACTGCTGGGACAAACATCTTCTCAACTCATGCACATGGCAGTTTGTCACAGGCCCTTAACAACTCCACCCATCATCTTATTTCATCTGACACATGTACTGCACCATTAGAAAACATTAGTGACCACAGCAAAACAGAAGGCTAGGTTAGTGAAGAGACACCCAAAAGCAGCGTCTACGAGGGACTTGTCCTATTATACAACAAATGTATTCACTTCTCCAGGTATCCTAATATTAGGAATTGATGATATGCATGCATTTCAAACACGGCGACTGAGGAGCAGGGTATGATTCCATTCATGGCATAACCGTTAAAGGAATGTAAAAAAGATAAACTGCTTAAATGTGTTGTTTCCAATTAGCCACTGTCCAAATAATAGAGGGCATTAAATCCACTCAGCCATTACATTATAATGACCAATTAGGAGGGGAACAGTGGCAAGCAGCCCTCATGATGCAGAACCCCAATTACAGGGAGAGGTTAATTAAAAGAGGGGGTGGGGGTGACATTGCCCACCCCATGACCGCCCAAAACCATCATCGACACCAAGCCACATAAGGCCAGGCCTCTCATTTGAACTACTACAAACATGGGCATTACTCAATGGGTAGGTCAATCAGATTTGGCAATAACTTAAAGAGCAGCCAGTGACCTCAAGAGTGGGGACATCACAGAGCCAGGTCTATCAATTCCTCTAGCCCTAGTGGTTGTTTTTACAGCTAATGTTTTTCTCTCAGTACCATTGTAGGGCTGCTGAGTACCTTCCTCTGCCGGACACATGACTTGCTGCATTAGTGCTTTTTTAGTCGGCATCCAACATCCATCTAGCTGCAGGAGAGACCAGTGGACCACATGTCACAAAGAATCGGGCCCTAGGACTGACATGGAATGGCTAGGCAAGCATGCAGGCGCACTTCCTCACACACACACACGCACGCACGCACGCACGCACACACACACACACACACACACACACACACACACACACACACACACACATAAACACACACACAAACTGGAAAATACAAAGCTGCACTCCTTATATACATAGGTTCTCCTTTGCCCCAGTATGTGCATGACCTTCACACTCCATCTTTTGTGCTGCCAGACCCCGGCTCAACACATGCCCTGCCACAGTGCCTGTGCACCATGGGAAGCTAGCAGCCCGCTGGGTATTCTGACCTAGTGGTCCATGGCACAGACCTGGCTAAGGGAGCCGTGTGCCAGTGCAACACTGCAAATGTGGAACCATGTGTTGGCCATTATATAACGTGGAAAATAGCCGAAACAGAATATTAGAATGGGGGGCAATCAAGCAGGAGAGCCCGGCCCATTCACCCTTTTCTGGACAGATGGCGTCAACAGTTACTTGTCCTATTATACATGCTCAAGGATCTGCAGCTGCTAATGGGGTGGATGTCTATTTATGGCATTCTCTCCCTTGTTCATTTTTGCCATCCTATTCCACTGACAGCAGAAATATTTTATTCTATTATATGCAATTATCTTACAAAATGTATTATGAAGGACATTTTATTTATGTCTATGAATTAAGTGAACATAGTATTGCAGATGAAGTTGTGGTGTAGCCCTACTGATTACAGTAACATCAGACTGTGCCACAGAAATAAGTCTCCACTAGATTGGTAGTGGTGTACCACTTGTTTGTATCCTTACTTAATTGTATCCACTAAATCGTATGGTTAGAAATATACCTGCTGGAACTACCTGACAAAAAGTGCAGTTGACCATGATAGTGCCACCTCTTGGCCAGTATGCTCCATTGTCTCAGTCCCAATAAGTAAATGTAAAGGGACATGAAAAGGGAAAAGTCCTCTCCTTGAAACCTACCCTTTTAAGCAACTTTTTAGCACAGTGTTCAGGGTACAGTGCAGCACCGCACAGGTTCTCTCCCTTGTTCATTTAATCTGACTGACACTGTCTAATAATTCTGAGTGTGAGCTTAGAGCACCACTGGCTCCAGTGAAGGACCAAATGAAGTCACTTCAGCACTAGCAATTCTTATTATTTTTTGACGACTGTTTTTAACATTTAAATGACCAACACAATCTGTACAACAACCACCCTACAAAGGACACAAACCTAAGTCTTTGTTGTAGTCAGAGATCTTTCGAGAATAGCCGTCTCTGTGTTTCGCTGGTCCGCCCTGGCTACTCTGAGAGTCAGACAGAGCCCACAGGCTGAGACGCTAGGTCGCTGTGTCTCCTCTCATATCCAGTGGGCTGCTGGAGCGCCTGGCACCTCAGGTCACCGGACACAGGGACGGATAGGAGCATAGCACTACGCTGGACCACTTCACCATCTAACCCTAGTCAAGCCAGTCCGGTTCAGTCCAGTCACACAACATGTAGTTAAGCAAAGCAAAAGACAAGGAGAGCGGCATGCCCAAATAGTTGGGGGGGGGGGGGGGGGGTGCAGACAGTCATCCACCACAAGTGCACAACACAGAGACCTTACCTTCTTGGAGAAGTTTTTGAGCGATTTAACAGAGTTTCCCATTGTAATGTCCGTCTGGGTGTGTGTTTTGTCTCTAGCCGTGTGTGTGTTGGTATGCCTGTGTGTGTGTACACGTGTGTGCCTGTGTGTGTTTGCATGTGCGTGTGTATCTGGTCATGCATGGGATAAAGAGTAGTAAAGGGATAGAAGGTGCAATGGGTCGTCAACTAAGACAAGAGGACATAGAAGGGGTCAGGGTGGTGAGAAAGATAGAAAATAGAGAAAGAGCAAGAGGCAAGATTTGGAGAGTTTAGGAGAGAGAGAGGGAAGAGGGGAGGTAAACTAAAACAAAGGTTGAAGAACAAGATCAAGGAGATAAACGTAGATGAGAGGAAGAGGAAGCATGCATGTGTTCTCTACGCTAGACGACACCGCTCACAGTTGAAAAACCACGATTGCTTATTCATTCGCTCTCCATCCTCGCTCTCCATCCTCTCTCTCCACCTCTTTTCTCCCTCCCTCTCTGTCCCTCTTTCCCTCCCTACTCCCCATCTCGCTCTCTCTCTCTCTCTCTCGCACAGTTTTCAAGCATCTATCTATGTGAAGGGAGAATGTGACAAAGAGGCTCGTTCGGACAAGCATATTACCTTCCCCCGAGCAAGACACTGGAGACATTAATCCAAACACACACACGCGCACATACACTCGATTAAACACACACTGATGTGAGGCTGTGGAGCTAAAAATATAACACACGCTCTTCCCCTCTTTCTCTTTCCCTCTCTCTCTTTCTCTCTCTCTCTCTCCTTCTATCTGTCTCTCTCCCTACTCTCCTCATCTTGCTCTCCCCCTACTCTCTTTCTTTACCCCTACTCTCTCTCTCTCTCTCTCTCTCTCTCTCTCTCTCTCTGTCTTACACACACAGCGCGCGCACAAACATAGGAAACATCCTGCTCATCACAAAGTAATACTAAGCTCTACGGGATTACGTTGAGATCAAAGGCAAACTATTCAAGTTCTGAAAAGGCATCTAACTTCCAAACCACCAATAATGCATACATTCCCTCCACTCACACACACACACACACACACACACACAAAACACACACATTGACACGATTGGAATGACTGACGGTTCTAAAACCCAGCCGGGAGTGGGGATGTAGATTCAGCAGGGCGGCAGATGACAAGGGAGCTGTTCCAAACAATCACCGGCTTCCTGCTGACACGGAGACCTCAAATCACCCTCATCATCATCTTTTCTTGTTTGACTTTGTCTGTGCTAGGCGGCAATCGTTATGTCCATGTTTTGAACCGAGCCCCTTCCTCACTCAGGTAATCTTCCATTCATCTCTGCTCTGGGCCCCTCTCTGTTTCCTGGCTGATGATTCATCCAGCCCCTCACCGGCGGCTCATTGTGAACTTCAGAACACATCAGACATCAGACACAGGAGCAGTCGGCTCTCATAATGTCAGCCCAGTGCGCGTGCACACACACACACACACACACACACACACACACACACACACACACACACACACACACACATATATATATATATACACTACTTGCGCATTTAAATTCAGAACTGCCCACACAAACTGTCATATGCAGATATTTTTATAGCAAGGTTAGCGTGATACACAATGATCATGAGGAAACAGGCTGCTAATGTACAAATCTAAGTCAAAAGTCAAACAGAAGAATTGGTAAGCTTACATCGAAGCAAATACCAACACGCATACACGCAAGACAAAATGTGTTCCACACTAGTAGTTTATAGAGGGAAGGACAGGCAGCTAATTACGAGAGGAAATATTAATAATTGCTTTTGCGGTTAAATGAAGATTTTTGAGGTCAAAGATAATCCCGTTTGATCCACTGCCATCAAGTGTGTTAAATGAGCTGGGAGATGAGAGAGGGGAAAGTGATGGCGAGTTGAAGAAGCGTATCTCAAACCTCCATTAAGCATTCACCTTTTTTTCTAAAGTGTGATAGCATAATATATGGTCTCAGTTTAATATTCAAAATAAATAATACGTGGAAAAGAACTCTATTTCAGATGTACATTTTACGTGATGACCTCTAGTAAAAGACTAGGAGAATGAAGGTCACCTGCTCGATTCCTCTGCACCAGGAGAACCAGTCGGTCTATCCCTCTCACGTTGATCGACTCATCCGCTGGTTTTTCTTATGCAGATTTGTATTTACAAACCGTTCTCTGAAGGAGAAGTTACTGTACGCCGTTATAATATAAGACCTGGGTATATTGTTGTTTCCCCCGCATTGAGTCAACCAGCCTGTGGCTAGGAATAGAGGCAGACAACATTGAAGAAAGGTTTTCTATGTGACCTTCATGATCCAGTCTTATAGGCCATACAAAATAAAACCTTCACAGAACAGGTTTACATAATTGGTCTGGTAGCAAGACCTTGTAGATGAATTGCAATGAAATTGTCATCTTTCATTTTGAGTCTATTGGGTATTCACAGTGCTTCATAGAAGTTTACATTTAATTTAGAATATTGTTTGTCCACATACGAATCTATATAGTACAACCCCCCCCCAAAAAAATGCCCAAGCCCCTGAAGAGTATAGTGGTGGTGCACAGATAGTAGTTTAAGTGCCAGAGTGAATTCATCCCATCTAATGAAATCTTCCTTGCTTACCCTCCGCTACTGTTCTCCCCGCACCTTAGAATCTCTTTACTCTCTCTCTCCTCTGGCTCTACCATGTTGCTGGCAAACTCGCTGATTTCCTTTTTTCAGTAGCTGCGGTCAGCTTTGAGTTTCTATAAATATTCACACATACTAACTCGCTTGCACACATACTCAAAGCAGTGAGTGCTCACCACACCACACACTGGTTCTTAGATTTCATGGTGCACCCTCTCTTCTAGCCAAAGGGGATTTAACAAAGGGGAAAACGTCTACATTTTGTTGTTGTTGCGATTTCACAGAAGAAAGCAAAAATGTACATCTGTGTCTAAAAATAGGCACATGCCACACTGAAGTCAGAAATGACGTGGTATATGACTTGGATCATGGCAGCTTGTTCACACGTCCCGTCCTTTGTGATTTGACTGTGTTTTCGTCATCCATGCAATCATGTATTTCTCCGCCTCCTCTCTCTTTTGTTCCTTTCAGACCACATCAAGGTCAGTCTGACCCTGACAGTAGAGAGAAGGGGGTGGGGAGTGAGCGGTGAATCAAAGGGAAAGCCGAGGACTTTCAATGAAGGATGAGACAGAGAGGGGGTGGGGGGTGGGGGGGATTGGGGGAAGAGAGGTAGGGGGGAGACGGTGAAATTCTGAAGTAGATAGAGAAAATTGTGCTGTGAAGGACATGGTGAAACAAAGATAACCCAGAAACTATAAAAGGAAGCACTGAATGTGCTTGTCGAGTTTCCTTGCACTGTCTTTAAAAGAGTCTGATATTATTGAGAAATGTTGGTTTTATGTAACAGCACCCAAATCTGCCAGAATTCTACACTCAACCCACCTCCCTCCTCCTATTAATCAATATCTTGCAGTTTTTCTTCCATGCCTGTTGCATCTACTTTACTTGCTAATCACACAAAGGAGTTGGGTATGTAAACATAATTAACATAAGCACAAACACACAAAGTAGCTGCATCTTCAAGATGTAATCACTCCCTCTGCTGGTAATGTCACGGTACACGCACATCTCATCCAAGACTGGGGAGTTCCCGGGGAACAAATAATGGATTCCAATCTTATTTTCTAATATTATTTTGGTATGATGGACCCCTGTCTACTATAAAGACATCATTCCAGTGTAAACTCATGTCATTGACCAAGTGTTTGCAGAAACCTGGATTGCTTTGAAAAATGGGAGAAGATGGGAAGCAGGGAGGCTGGTGAGGAAGTACAGCTGGAGGCTGTTTAGTAATTCTGTATTTTAAATTACAACCCGGAGGCAGTTTGTTACATGGCCACTTTATTTTTATTCCAAAAAGTAACTGGAAATTCCCACATTAAGTCATTAAGGCTTTAATTGTTACTTTAAAATAGCTTTTATTATTGAAATTATCTCCCAGAACAACAATGACAGAAAGGAATCCCTGCTTTGTTCACATACACAAATGAACTTTGTCAGGTATAGCACATTAACCAAAGGATTTGAATATTTTTACACTCAAAAGGCTGTTCTCCTCCATTGTCTTGTAATCAGGTCTTTGGAGTGCTATATTTAGCGTCCACTAGCTGTGAATGGGTTCTGTAGGGATTGTATGCAGGCCTTGATGTTACATAAGAAAATATGGAATTTGGAATATAAGCCACGCAATTGCCGATGGCCAAAACATTTGCTTTACAAAACCAGTAATGATTTTCAATCAGCACATGCGCACACACACACACACACACACACACACACACACACACACACACACACACACACACACACACACTGCTCCTTATACTGTAGTGTTCAACAATGAGGTTTTGTCCTGATACTTTTTTGCTTTGTCATTCAAAGGGGTTTAATAAACACCTATGTTATGTATCCTCTGAGATCAGTTACTGTGTTGTGGTTAGGTAAGCAATGATCAGTTCTTATTCCACTGTATGTTCTGAAAGACAAAACTCCATTAAATGTGGTGCTTCTGACTTTATACATATCTCATGATCTCACTTTCAATGGATTCTCACAACTGCAACCATTTTTAAGTATATATTTCAACCACGCATTCCTACCCACATCGCCACATGGACACACTTTGAATTCATCTTCACTTTCAAATGCTCCAACTGGAACATTTCCCTGCCAGTCAATTTTTCCCACTAAACAGCTACTCTATAGATGCAATTTAACTCCTTACCCAACAATTGAATAAGATGACACAACAAAGCTACCACATTGCTCAAGTTTGAGCAGCTCTACAGTGTGTTTTATATAGTGCCACATGGATTGTGCTTTGGTGAAACTCCTCTGACGGATCATAGCTGTGGCCTAAATTAGGTTTGGGCTAGTTATTTCTGGCACACATTAGCACACAATAGTCATTGTCCTCTCCTTAGCTTCCCATCTCCCTCAAAGACGAAAAGATAACCAAGAAAATAAGCTGTACATGCAGAGAGATAAGGGGATTTTGGTGGAAGAACTGTATTAGTACGGGGTATACAGAAAATGGGATGCAAGAGGAAGGAGACTGGAGGAAGGCACCCCTTTTTTATTGGTATTCAGTCTTTGTTTCCTATATTGTCTCCTTAATATAATTTCAAGGTATAATGGAAATGCACTTACCTGTGTGTGTGTGTGTGTGTGTGTGTGTGTGTGTGTGTGTGTGTGTGTGTGTGTGTGTGTGTGTGTGTGTGTGTGTGTGTGTGTGTGTGTGTGTGTGTGTGTGTGTGTGTGTGTGTGTTCGCTAGGGTAAGAGGAGTTTCATGCCTGCTAGTTCTGTAAAGGCTTGGAAATAGGATCCCCTGGACCTTGCTCAGGTAACAGGTCTATTATAAGAGTGGCTTTTTCATTTTGAAAAACATAAAAGGCTAGCAGTGCCTTCATCAAACAAATGGTTATCAGATCCATATTGTACCGAAAACCCCACAACTTGCCCCTTACATTTGAACCTAAACATGACACTGACCGAATGAAATTGATCAGGAAGTGCAGTTAGGTGAGATGTCAACCATGAGGAACTATGGGTCAACTGTGATCAAGTGTGCAAATTTGGAAAAAGTTCAAACGCATGCAATCCAACGGATGACTGATTTTGATATTGATATTGATTTGATGTATTTTTTTTATATTTTTTTCAAATATCTTGCAGAAAATATCTTGCAGAAAAAATTTACGTTTTATCCATAAATAACTTTTTCACGTGAAAATAATATCGAATTTATTTAAAAGTGTTGGTATAACAAAATAACTCCATGCAATCAGAGCTATACTCAAAAAGTTCAGTCGAGATTTAAAGCCACCAAATTAGAAAAAGTTTTTGGTCTTCACATAGCCTATTGTGTTACTTCTATCATTTCAACCAATTGAAGCGACTTGACATTTGATTTAAAAGTTATAAAAGGAGACGAAATGTATCACTTCCTAAGTCTTACCTGCCCGAAAACTGACTTTACTATCGGGTGGAGATTGGAGTCATATTCGACTGAAGGGGCGTTGAGTCGCTTGGAGGTGCGGCAGGATCCTGGGACAGGCGCGGATGTTGCAGGTGGGTCGGAGTTTAGACTCGTAGCCGACCCAGCATTTATTTTGTCCTTAGATTCGAAAAATAAATCGGTGTCATCTGGTTGCTTTGAAAAAGAAGGAGTCGGAGAGGTTCTTTTGTCTGGACGTGTACTGCTTTGCTGATGCGCCGGTGGCAGGTCACCTCTGGAGGTGTTGTGATGATGATGGTGATGGTGGTGGTGTGAATGTCTGGACCTGGACGGCTTACTCCGCTCTTTTTGACTCCGATCCATCCGCTCTCTAATTTCTTCATGCCCGTAATCATCAACAACCGGGCTGCTCTGACGCTGAGAATGGCTCAACCTGTCATCACCCCCTGTTCGAGGAGCGGCATGTCTTGGTTGACAAAGGGGTCTACGCACACTCGCTTCGCAGTCTTCGGTCCAGCCGCCCGCACCGTCTGGTACACCGTTGCCTCCCGCAGGACGATGGTGGCTGCGGTGACTGTGAGACCCATGTTCTGAATGATGAGCAGACCGTCGATTTGGTACCGATGATTTTAGCAGAGAAGTGGTAGATTCGCTCTTTGGAAGAGAGGAGCTCATTCCGTTCCCTTTCAGTTTATTCGCTACTCTGTGCAGATGACACTGCTAGAATAGAGGTCGGGAGTGAATGCGGTCCCCCCAGGTATTCAGTAGGCTATTTAGCCACTCTCTCCTCAGATCCGAAGCACCCTGTTGATTCCCTTCTCTTCTCGCACGTCTGGCATAGGACTAACCACACATCCAAACGCGAGTTAATGTGAAAGTTCTGTAGTCACCAGCCTTCTTTCTAAATAATATGTTAGTTCAGGTTGTCATTCTAGTTAAATTCAAAGTGAGTTCAAATGTCTTAACGGCTACGTTGTCTCTATTCTATCCCATGTTCGTCATACTCAGAGTTATCACGTCACTCATTAGGTTTGATAATTCGGCCTACACATGCTTTTTGGGGTTTCAGAGTTTAGCATTTGTTGCAAGTTGTGAACTATTTTGATCCGACAAACGTAAGCCAGGAGAGAGCTTGCAAATAAATTTCTTAGCATGACGGCCAAGAACAACCTCTACTGTATAAGGGACTAAGGCGAGACAGGCGCAGGTTGTCTCACTTTTCACTCTAATGTACTTTCCTCCACAATATAATGTTTATCGAAGATATTTTTAACGCATCCTGAAAGCCATATGATGTGTAGCAGCGTAACAATCAGGTTAACATAAGCAGTAGACCTACTTCCCACAATTTCAGAGGTTAATCAGCATGCAACATCAGACGTTTAAGAGGCTACAAGATTATATCTCTCATAATTAAATATGTTTGACTGTATGATCTAAGGAAGAGAGATTTTCATGAACTGTTAATTTATTCATAGTTTCCTGACCTTTTGTATGAAATAATTGAAACTTAATTAATTAAATCTATGTTTTGTAGACTTCTAAGTGACATGGCTAGCATGTTTCCAGATCAGTGTATCTAGCGAGCACATGATGTTCTGTCATGCCTGATATGGTACATTGACTCAAGGTAGGCTTATGTTCTACGCATAAAGTAACAAAACTCAATAACTGTTATCTGATAAATATTACTAAATAAACCAATGGTACTGTAATATTATTATAAAACAATGCCTATTTTCTGAATATGTCTCATTGAGACAAGGTCATTTATGAAATGTAATGTATTTTTAACATGTTGCAACCCTCCCCAGGGTTGGGGTCAGTTGCAATATTAAAAGTATATATAATCTAAATAGAGGCAGGTTAAATGTGTGAGAAAATAAATAAAAAAAGACCCATAGAAGGTCTTTTATTCACTGTTTGACTTGTCCAGTTTGTCTTGTTCTCTCTGAGGTTTACAGATGCTCTAAAGTCGAAAGTGGCTTACAAAAGGCGTTCTTTGTCCACCTCTCAGGGTTCAACATCTGAACAGTCTGAACACTTTATTTATACACAGTTTTATTTTTTAGAAAAGAATGATCTTCTGTATAAAGTTAGTTAAACACTTTATGGCTTCAGTAATCTAAATTTCTGATGTACCTTATGTTATTATGAACAAAGGAGCTGTAAACATAATGAACTATTTTCCATGTGTCTCTGTGTAAATTCTACCAGTAATCCACGTACATCTCAATGTGTGGTTGAACTGGAACAAAGCATCCAATCACTCAAAACAGATAGAACCATGGGTACGTTCGATTCAAGGTTGGACTGAGACTGTGACTGACAGCCTATAGAGTTTCTAAAGCATGCAGCATATGTTGTTTGCTTGTTATCTTATAACCCTCTATATCCTGAGGAACATAAAGAAAGGATGATTTGTTTTGTTATGAAATGTTGTTTTGTTATTCATGGTACTCTGCACAGGTTACTAGCGTGATAAAATAACTATATTTCCTGAGACTGCACAAAGGTTTGGGGAGGATTTACTGTAAAACATTTGCTATAGCACAACTTCCCTTTATACCGTTTCAACTGTGGTCTTTTGTATATTGTTTATAAATGCAATGTTTTATAGTTAAATAGGTCATTCAAAGCAGAAAGGGCAAAGGCAGCAGCATAATGTGACTATTCCTGCAGTCCCATCTGCATGCCCAGGTTCTTGACTCTTAATGGCAGATGTCTAGGGACGCAGGGCAAAAGTAGATGTAGCCAATTAGACATCCATGTTCTTGCAAACAAGAGCGTGCTAATTTATCTATTTCTCCCCTCTGTGTCTCAGGGGAGTTTGTGTTCTCTGACATCTGTGTCTGTCTCCACTGCTCTAGGGAGAGACCTAGCCTCTCACTGTATGCCTCCATAACTCCCAGCGCCCCTGTCCATCGGACTGCTCCGATTCCTGTAACCTCGACCATCCTCAGACCATCTGCGTTCTGCCTCCATGATAAAGCATCGAAGTGAACTGTAAAAACAACTCTTATTGTAGGCATGTTTACAGTGTGCTCAGGTGGGACACAGTGGAGTTGCTGTATTAACAGGTTAGCCTGTCAAGTTTTTTGAGAAGATACATTTTGTGCAGCTATATACAACCTTATATCCACATTCAAAGAATATACAATTTCTTAATATACAATTTAAAGTTACATCACTACAAGTTACATTGCCTCTTGAATCCCTCTTCCCTCATCTTTCTCTTCCTTCAGATAGCACAGGACCACAGCAGGGCACATGAGGGCCTCAGGGTGCAGTATGGCCCATTTTAACCATGCACACACACACATACGCATGCAGTACGTCATAAAATACAAAACTTCTTCACGGTAATTATCATATTTGCTATATGAAAGGCTTCTTAGACATCCTCTACTGCGAGGTCCTTTTCTGAAAAGAATAATCATGTAATTTCCTTGAGGGAAAATATTTTAGGTAACAAGCAAAAAACAACTGATTAAGATGAGTGTATGATGGAGGACACAGTAACAACACTTTGTGTATGAGGGGCCCAGCGGATGGCCATTGTTGAGTGCTGAGTGCTGGGACATACGATGCCATGAGAGAGAGGAGCCCTTTCCACAACTTTAATCTCCTGTCACATCTTGCTTCCCTGTTAACGTGGTCCCCTGGCACAATTTGGCAGCCCTGAAAGATTAATCATAGGAGTGAATAATTAACCACACTGCAGCTTGGGAGCATAGAACGTGACGACAGACCCTAAATGAACTCCTTTATCTGACCCTGCTAGTTGACAACTCATTCACCAATGCCTCAGGAAGTTTAGACCTTACATCGGTTGGTATACTTGCACTGTACGTTTCTGTTTTCTGCTCAATGAGCAAAAAAGACAAGCAATCTGCAATAACGTTTTAGGGAATTTTACATGCTCCTAAGCAAGCCTTCACTGTTTCTATCCGTCTGCACAAATGTAATAACCCCCCCGCCTCCCCAACCCACTGTCTCTTTTTTGTCTGTGCTAGAGTGACTCAGTTAAATGAGTATTCTTTTGGAAAATGTTTTCTGCCCGAAGGGAGAAAATCCTGCTCCATTTTGTTCATTCATCGCTTGTTTGTCTAGCTGTGTGTCTAGCAGTGCATTGTAACACTGTGAGACACACAATCATAAAAATAACTCAAAAGATTTGAGAACTTTAAAGAAAACAAACGGTCAGTTCAAAATAATATTGGACAGTTTTGATAAAAAAAACAAGGTAAAGGATGGAATGATGCAACAGGGCAGTAGATGGTATTTTTAGAAGCACAAAGACCTTTTTTGTTTCTCTGTAAATTAAGCTCACTATCTATTTATATCTTTGTATTAATTATCTTTATAATATAAGATTGTTTTAATTGTAATTGAATTTCATAAAAGCCTGCTTCAAGAAATGTATTCAACAATACTTAAAAAAGTAGTAGATTTATTAACGTAATGGTTTGGTCCTTGCCATTCTTCACAGTGCAACATACAAGATAGATACGTACAAGTATTTCCTACCATAGAAAGAAGGTCTATGGAATAAGGTTATGAAACTCAATAGCCAAGAACTATGTCTTTTATTGGTACAGAGCATCAAAGTGCCACATGTAAAGGTTCAGTGCTGCATTACTGATGAGTTTGTCTCTTAGTCAAATTGCTACTTACCTTTGTAGGTTATACTTACCATGGTCCCAATAGGTTACTAAAGCTAACAGAGAAATGTAATATTTTGAAAATATGTGGTTTTCTTATTCACATGAATCAAGCAATGTAAACCTGCATCACTATCTGATATGACTCAACACAAGTACTGAATACCAGCAGGACCTCAGTAGTGAAACCAAAAGTAGCATCTGGTTTTAATAAAAGTGTTCCTTTGTGATTTTCATATATAAACATCATTGCCCACTAAGTTTAAACTAAACTGAGACCAGGGATAACTATGTGTAATATAATAAGCCCATTGAATTATATGTTTTTCTAGATAGTTCAAAACGAAATAACACAGCAATCCAGTTTGAACAAGCTTGTGCCAATTTACTCCAGTACAAAAAGGATAAAGAATGATTATAGACAGTGATTCTGATATGTCTCTCCACCAAAATGGACAGGGACAGCATGTAAAACCGAGGCCAACACTAGGGCATTTACTGCCTACCATATAATATGGGTGCATATCAAAAGGAATGGTATACCCTGAATGAATATTGCCCTATACCATTCCTTTTGACTTTGACTCAAATGACCACTCACTTGTGGGAACAGCCTGGAGGCAGTGTGCAAAAAGGATGTTGTCCTTGAAGGTTCTGTATGGCTGTGCTCCGGTTCCAAAGCTACACACCACTCCCCTCTAGTGTTACAAAGTACATGATGCATTGGTCCGGCTTACATTTCCCACAACACACACACACACACACACTCACCATACATGCTTTTATATATATAAAATAGGTCGAGGGCATACTGTGTAATGGTCTGCATAAGGAACCATTTTGGGATTTGCACTTTCTTTGGGACAAACATATGTAATTCTTCAAGAATCTTCAAGAAGACCATCAAAAAAACAATTTAAGAATTAAATTGGTCCTTTTGTATTATTTTCTACAAAACTCATTTAAATATACAAGTTTTACACTCTGGGATTTGAATGACTGTCATTTAAGGGTATGTGAATGCTTGATTGCGATAGGCCACTACAGAGACAAAGAAAACAGAGAAATGTGAGAGGACAGCCAGAGCCAGTAAAGCCCAGGGCCAAGCACCCAAGACAACGTATCCCCCAGACTCCCACTCCGTGTCAACAACATCCAGTTCATATTGTCCAGTCAAACTACAAACTCTCACCCCACAAGCTCTCACGCCATTTCTGTTTGGTGTTGTACTTTCTTCACTACCAAAGTGACAGGATTGTGACCGAGTGCAGGCCAATGGTAGTTTGCCTCAGTCAATTTGATGACTATGCAGGGGTAGTTGAACTTTTTCAGACTCTAAATGCACTACTTTGGCACGTTGCAGTGTAGCTTGACTTTAAGATCTTGAATCTGAATTTGCTTGATGGTTAGCACAGACAGCAACAGCTGAACACCTTCAAATCCAAGCATATCCCACTGACAACATCTAACATCCTCCCAAGAAACCTTGAAACAAACCCCCTAACTTCTCAGCCAATTCCTTCCCAAAGTGGATGTCTCCCCAAATGGTGAAACGCACATTTTAACATTAATATGATTATCGTCATCCCCCCACCCCCCTCACCTCCAAATCCATTGATTCACATGAATTGACCTGTAGCCTTTTAAAATCTAGATGACTCTAAAACATAATGTGTAGGCCTATTTTTTTTTATTTTTCTAAATATGTTTTGATGTCGTAATTTTCTGTATTCCTGATTGTATTGTTGAAACATGCTGGTTCTACGTGTCCTTAGGTTGGCCTTTTATAACAATAACGCACGCTCAGCAAAGAAAGTCATATCCCAACTGTCCTCTGACCATTAGGCTTAGCAGGTATTAAGCAACCTGATCTTGTATACTCATCACTTTTAAAGACCTGGTTTGGAGTAGCAATATGTGTAGTGGGCAATAGATAGAGTTAACAAATTTACGAAGCATTCACTCACTTGTGCGAATTGAGGGGGTGGAGTATTATCTGGCGTAGACTCCAGACAACTCAACGTGCGCACTTTGAGGCAACAACTCATTTGGCTTTGAGGCAGTAAATGAGAAACTCGCATGGCTAAATTTAGTGATTGGAAGATTCGTTGCCTACTTTGTGTTGCTTTACTGGCTGCTGTTGGTGTAATCTGTTATTTCATCTCTGTAATTGTCAGCAAAGGATGCCTGCAAGGAACATTCAAGCATGCAGCAGTTTCGGCCGACTCACACATTTGTTCGGAGATTGGCAGGTAAACCTTGGAGTAGCACCAGTTGTTGGGTGTTACCAGACCCCTGAACTTCTTTAGTACAGTTCGCTGCTATTTGCTCTACAAGCCTAAGACACAAATTGTATATATATGTTTATAATACTTGTTATAATTTGCTCTGAATGGTTAAACTTCCAACATATCAGTGAATAGGTTTACGGTATAATGATGAAGATGTGTAGCCTACAACCAATCCCAGGCTAATAAAAACTATTACCCACGAAGACGCAAGTGTATAACAATTACTGAATGAGACAAATCCAAGTGATTGTTCAACTTAAATTGAATTTGATCAAAAAAACATAATTAGTTTTAAATGTAATTTAACAGATTATTAGAGGTCACAAAATGACATAAACATAAAATTATTTTCATGAAATGTAAGGTTTTCATCAAAAACGATTAACTGTTCATCACCATGCGCTCCCCAAATATCTTGATACTAGCACGTGTAAACAATAGGTCAAAATCCGGACAAAACGAAGTGTGGAGAAGTGCATGGTTGCCGGAGGAATGAGGTCAAAGTGGTTTAAGCCTATAGATATTTTTCACAAAGTAAAGATGACAAAAACAATGTCACTACTCATTATGCCACATAGACAAGTATAACCACAGCCAGCTGGAAGTCTGCAGTTTTACTTGACATTTTTGGGCATGCATTTAATACATTGAGAATGGCATCTGTAGACCTACCTGTAATTTCGAAAGTTGATTATGGTTCGATTTCGACAGGTTTTATACAAACGTGTCCTGTACTTTTAAATCAGTTGCCAAATAATCAACCATTTTACTTAATGGAAATATGATTAATAATTGTATTTTAAAGTGCACACCACCTCAGGCTTAGCTGACAAGAAATAATTGCTTTTGAAGCTTTTCAATTTAACTTGATTGAACTCGAACAGAAGTCATTCATTTCCCTTGAACTGAACATAATGCAGATGTTAAGCGGCATGAAAGACAGTTTGCGCAATAGTTTAAAAAAAGTTCTTACCTTTGCCTATACTAAACTTTTTTTTACTTTGATATTTTCTCCATCGCCTGCCAAGTTTTTCCAGTTGATTGGGTTCACTGAAGAAAGTAGCTTGGCAGTGACAAGGCTCTCAAAAGCTGCAGTTGCACAACAAGAACCAGAAAAAAAAGTAGTCAGGATGTAATTGTAGTCTCTTATGATCGTTGTGTAAATCATGTAAACCATGGTCTTTATTATTGTAAAATGAACAAGGACACTCCGACAGGTACTTTAATGGTACCTGTACTAGTTGCTGTGGTTGATTATGTACTTCTGATTATTCAAGTAGATCCATAAGGAAACACTTAATGGTAATTATTACAAGAATTGCATAGTGGGTTTATACTGTAAATTGATGAAAGGATTGGCTAACTATTTGTCTCAGAGATTAATTACTATTTTTTCTGGTGTTGAACATTGTTGAAAATACTATTGATCAATAGCTTTGGTCATTAGGATCCAATTTACCTGAAATAAATATTTAATTCCCTCGCAGGGATACCTAATATTCTGTAGATGTATAATATAATAATACAGATTAAGGCATTCTCATGTTTTAGTAAAGAGAAACTTAGTACCTTCCCCTTTTCTTTGTCATATGAGCTGATATGAGCCCTGTGTAGACTTGACTCTCAGCAGTGATTCTGTGCTGTGCTCAGACATGCTTTGTGTCATTGTGTTTCACTCGTCCCTGTAGAGTCAAACTCCCAGGCATACAGCGTTACAGTATTTTACCTAGGAAGAGGTTAACTATCGTTTTATACAAAACGTGCAATTCCTTTCTTCCAGAGACATGTTGCAACAGGGAGGGTCGGCAGTAGATGGCGCCATTGCAGCTTTGCTGTGCACCTCACTAATGAATCCCCAGAGCATGGGTCTTGGAGGAGGGTCCATATTCACCATCATGGATCCAACTGGTGGGTTCCACCACTTCCAACTTTACTGTTATGATGACACATAAAAAATTAAATAAATTTCATTTTTAACCTGATTGAGTTGTAAGAATACATTTTTTTTCATAAAACTTTCCATTGATCCGCTTTGCTCCGATGTGTTACCAGGCAAGGTGAAAGTCTTCAGTTCCAGAGAGACAGTCCCACAGTCATTTAAAGCCGACTTGTTGAACCATTGTCCCACGACCCTTCAGTTAACCCCAGGCAAGTAGACCCTCTTATGGAAAGTTTATGAAATGAAGTCTCCATGTCTCGGCAAAGCTCCAGAAATAGTTTAACTGTAAGACTATTGTCTCCCATTGTAATCAGTTCTTACCTGGGTGCTTGGGTTATTTCACCCATACACAAGTTTAGGCAAGCCAACGATCCTCTGATTACTCTATCATGAACTCCGTAACGGCTCTCATGTTGATCTTTGGTGCTGTTACAGGTGCCCGGTGGATCGGTGTTCCTGGAGAGCTCCGGGGCTATGAGGTGGTCCACAAGCGCTACGGCCGACTTCCCTGGGCCAAGCTCTTTGAGCCTAGCATCCGACTGGCCAGAGAAGGTTTCCCCCTGCCCCCCTTCCTGGGAAAACTACTAAAGTCACCACCGATAGCAAATCTGGTGAAAAGCTCCTCCCTCTGGTACAGCACCTCCTCCACGATAATACTTCATCTCCCCTTGTTTGTTAACTTGGGATGGTGTACACTGCAGTCCTTGTCACTCTGTCAAATCCTGGGTTTATCCCCATGGCTAGGCAGCCATCCTGAGACTGCAGAGACTTTCCTAAATTTGGCCCCGATATTAACTTCAAAGGGAGATATCTCCTAAGAGCTGGGATGCTACTCCCTTTCTCTATGCAGAAATATGCAGAGAGAGAGAGAGAGAGAGAGAGAGAGAGAGAGAGAGAGGGAGAGAGAGAGGGAGAGAGGGAGAGAGAGATTGAAGAAAGTGCTGTTGACAACCAGCAGATGGAGAGGGAGTCTTACATTGGTGATTCTCGTAGACGCAGACATCAATTGAGATTTAAATGGTCTTTCACAACCTGACTAGCAATGTGGCTATGCATAGAAATAGGTCATAGCAAAAGTCTTACAAGAGTGGCTGCTCATAGAGACATTGAGTCAATTGAATTTTGGTTGACAGTTGATTAATCAAGATATCTCTGATATCAAAGCCCGATGTACATGCTCATAATAGTGCAAGGCTATTTTTGTTCACAGTTCTGTCCCTTGTTCCTTTATAATGAGTCTCTGTTCTCAGCAAGGTGTTCTGTGACGAGCATAAGAAAGTACTGAGCATGGGGGACACATTGAAGTTTCCTCAGCTGGCAGAAACCATGGCAACCATCTCAGTGCATGGGGCAGACACCTTCTACACAGACAAACTAGGACTTGACTTGATCCAAGACATACAAGATGCAGGTGGGTGCAATGGACGAGGGCATTTAAAAAATTAAAAAAGATTAGAGAGAATCTCAAACAGGAATTATAATAAGTTACAGGGAGAGAAAAGTTGTTTAACTGATTTAAAAAAGAAAGTTGAACTAGACATCTCGGTGAGGACTCGCCATACTAAAGAATTTGCACCAATATTTCTAACAATGTATTTAAGGTGGATCGTTGACCATGGAAGATTTGAAGATGTATAGAGTGCGAGAGGAGGAAGCATGGACAGTCCCGATGGGAGAATACCAGATGCACTTTCCTCCACCACCTGCTGGGGGCGCCATACTCGCCTTCATTCTGAACCTCATGAAAGGTTGTTTCAGTACTGAGACATTTCAAACAATTGAAGCCAAAGAATCAATAGATCTTTTATCTTTAATCTGTTATTTAAGGTCACAGACAAGGCTCTCTGTTGACAGTTGGTACTATTTGTGTACATATTAGATCAACTTGTTCCTTTGATTTGAATGTTTGGCTTGTGATACTCCAAGGGTTCCAGCTCTCTCCACTCTCTATGGAAGGTGACCAGAAGGTCCAGACCTACCACTATTATGTAGAGGCTGCTAAATTTGCCAATGGTCAGAGGAGAACCATATTGGATCCCAGCTTCAACACTGGAAATGTAAACATTTAATTGATGTCATCACATTAGAACAATACACGCAAAATATGTATCTCTGAAAATACAGTATGATTCTCTCTTTACAGAATGCCTCTCATTTGATTGATTTGACCTTTGCGGAGGGCATCAGATCATTAATTACCAAAGAGCGCTCCCACAACGACTCCTACTATAACTTAAGGCCTTCCTCCGATCGTTTTGGCACAACTCATGTGTCCGTCTTGGCTAAGGACGGGTCTGCTGTCTCTGTCACCAGCACCATTAACCACATGTGAGTTCACACTCTTTGTTTATTTTTTTAGAAAGCATCTCTCTATATTTCTCTTGATCTTGAAGTTATTCAGGAGCTCAAGTTGAATCTATTTTTTTACCTGGGTTTTCTTACCTTTCTTACTTCACCTTTCTTACCTCATCTTGCTGTCACTGTATTATGTATACATTTACTGTTACTGGTATTAAAATGGTGTTGTGTTTTTTGTTTGTTTTGTTTTTAAAGTGTATTAAACTGGTCTCTAATTCTACGATTATAAATTGCACTATTTACTGTATACAGTATGCTGGCTTACATTAATGTATTATATATACTGTAGAGGTCTATGTATCTATGAAGTATGTGTGTTGGTTGTTATGGCAGGTAGGGGTCGGGTAATGCATAAATTAATCTGAGTGAAATATTATTATTCAGTCCCTCTAAATATTGTAATGCTAGAAACCCTAAGGGCAAAACAAAGCCTCATTGAACGGAGTGTTGAGGTTTCTTTTCTGCTAAAATCATTGTTCTTCCCCACAGGTTTGGAGCAGCAGTTTACTCCCCCAGAACCGGCATCATTCTTAACAATGAGCTGGTTGATTTCTGTGGGAGAGCAGACACAGTCAAATCAGGTAATGTCCATTCATGAACTTCGTACTGTCCCACGTTTCATCTATGTGTTACGAATTGTCTTTTTAAACGAGTGTAACTGATTTGTTTGCCGTAGGTGAACAGCCTCCCTCCTCAATGGCTCCGGTGATAATGAAATCTATATTGGGAGAAAAGACTCTTGTGATTGGAGGGTCGGGGGGTAGCATGATCACCACTGCAATGGCCTTGGTGTGTGTATTTAATTTTTTTTTTTCATCTTTTATCACTCAACAATGTCACTTTCTCATTTCAGCTATGTTTAGGATATGTTTTTGTCCATGCTACAGATTTGATAGAATGTCGCTTTTATTTTTACAAAGTTTTGAGTCTTGTTTTGATAGTGATATCAATACTAAATCAGTATTGTACAAAATACTGGCAGTGCTGCAGACAGAACCTGTCTTTATATTGTTACATATTTTTGTATATTTAAGGTGCAGTTGTGTTTTCCAGTAGTACATTCTTATTTGTCTGGCCATTTCTAACTTTGTTACCATTGACGTCAATAAAGAATAAAACATTGCATTTCAGTAGCAGGCCCAACATTGGGGATCACATTAAATAGTTCCAATTTAAAGAGGAAGAGGCACAATCAGGAAGAATAACAACTGAGATCTCTTATTATCTCTTTTTTACAGTCGATAATGAACCACTTGTGGCTGGGGATGAGTCTTAAAGATGCCATTGCTGCTCCTATTGTGTTTGTTGACGGCACGAACCATCTGAAATTTGAGCCCAGCTTTGACAAGGTAATCAGTCTTATTCAAACCTCAAGTCACTCTTATTGACAGTTTAAGGGTTCTTGTCTGTTTGATTGGGATATCACTGTAAGTCAAACAACTTGGTAGCAAGCGTGTCGTTTCTCATTGAGTTTCCTTGCATTAAATAATGATTTTAAAGATTTGGTATGTGTGTTGTTATTGAACTGATTAACTGTTCCCCACAGTCTGCGATTGAGACCCTCAGAGCTCGAGGCCACAAAATACAGGACTACAAATACTTCTTTAACGTGGTCAACGCCGTTGCTAAGGAAGATGGCTGCATCACAGGCGTGTCTGACTCCAGGAAGATGGGCCAAGCAGCTGGGTATTAGGCCTGTGAGCACTGCTGCTAACACAGTTGACTTTACATCACCAGTTCATTTTTGTCTTTATTCCATTTCAAATGATAACATTTAACAATACACAGGACACTGGTATTGTAATATTGTTTATGCCATAATACAACATGAGCACTTTGGAAGCCAATATTTAGAAGGGATTTGGGTTGAGAGCAGATAAGTCATTGGAATTTTCAAGTGCAAACCTTCCTTACAATACTAGTTGTAAAGCAAACAGGTCTTGGGCCTCAATACATAATCAGAATGCACTCACTTGAGCCTTGGCCCTGGAGCAATTGTCCAAACTTAGTGAAACATGCAGCTTAGAGCTCACGGGGAATCCTAAAATTAAGAGAAGGTCAGTACAGTGAAGCCAGTTGGCTGTGGTTGAATTAACATCATACTGTGGCCATGATGACTGTATGTATCTGTCTAAGTACTGATCTATAGTATAGGCTGGTCAGAAGTACACCACTATGAGTAGAGCATTCACAGTAACATAACTGCCACAGTGAGTTTGTATGGTGCTCAGTAGTAAGCCACTGATTACCATCTTATTATGACTTCTGTCTCAAAACAAGATGTTCTGGTTATTCACTTAAGCACTGCCAGCTGAAATCAATGCCGAAGTTACTGTTTGTTGTATTTTGTGTTTTATTTCCGAGCAGCTCAGTTTTACACAATGTGAAATGTGCGTTAAGCTATTGTATGCATTATTAACATTGTACATTTAATGTGAATTTGTCTCCTGAAGAACAGTACACACATTGTGTGGCTTTCTCTTTTTGAGTGCAGCATTACCTTAGCTTACTTTTGATACATATTGCATTTTATAGGATGGATTTTGATGCAACGCATTGAGCCATTTGGAAATTTGTTCCAATACCTAATTATACATTTTCACTTTGTATCCATTTATAATGTGCCTTCATAATTAAATAATACTAATTAAAGTGAAAACAATAATAAAAAAATTGCTGTGTTTTTGCAGTTTTCTAAATTCCTTCTCATTCTCTCAGTCACTCAGTAACTTTTTGAAATATAACAGGGCTTTTCAGTTTTTTAACAGTTCCTGTTTGGTAGAGGTTGTTGTCCAAGTCATAGTAACTGCTGTTTCTGAAGATTATCAGCTGTTTCTGTGGCAACTTACTTTTAGCCCTTACTTCCTTCCCTATAGTGCAATGAGAGCTAATTAGTTTTATGAATTCAGTTTGCCCTGAAAATAAATCCAACGCATAAGCAATATTTTGGGATGGCGACAAAGCACTGAGTAATGAGTTGTATTTCAATAGGGGGCCTATGCATGAGTAATGATCTCTAGAGTGGAATCAGAAGTACTTCCTCCAAGGCACTAGATGGGAATTATGAAAACATGCAAATGCTACGCTATGTGAGACATGGCTGTCCTTGATACAAAATACTAAAGAGTTACGCTGCTTCTGTTGTGTCTGTCGGTGATGCTGCTTCTGTTGTGTCTGTTAGTGGCGCTGCTTCTGTTGTGTCTGTTAGTGGCGCTGCTTCTGTTGTGTCTGTTAGTGACGCTGATTCTGTTAGTCTGTTAGTTGTCTGTTAGTGGCGTTGATGCTGCTTCTGTTGTGTCTGTTAGTGGCATTGTTAGAGGCTTGTTTAAGATTGTTCAGGCTGCCATTTGTATTTTCAATCATTTGTGGTAAATTGGTATAGTTCTATTAATGTGGGCTCCTCCCAAAATGTTGAACTTACTTTTTCCAGTGACTGTGGCATACCAATGAGCATGTGCAAAGACAATAGATTGGCACTTATTTGTCTAATATATTCCAACCACAGTCTCCTTTTTTAAACCGATTTTGTCCAATAAGCTCAACCCAGCATATAGGTTTAACCAGATGACCACAGTAGATCCCTGTGTTCTGATATTTTGTACGTTTATGACTTTTTTGTTTTGCATGGAATATATAGACCTATTCACACGTTATTGATTATCAATAAAAACGTAGAGCTTTTAGTCAATTATAATCACTTGATTTCACAAATGTCTCTCATTCGAATTTGAGGTGAAGTGAGTGGATCTGTCTGTGAGAGCATGGGGTGGAGGGTTGCTCTCAGTAGCCTGCAGCGTAAGACCACTTCCTGGGGTCCGACTGGGCATGGAGCCGGTTCCCAACACGCACCACAGCTTGCACCACGGCCCCCGTGGCTTTCAGCAGATCTACCTCATGGTTCTTCTGGGCCAAGCCATCCAGAACGCCCTGGGTAAAAGGAATCATAAATCATTAATGAAGTAAGATTAAAAGTGAAGCAGCCGTTTAAAATAAAAGCATTTTCAGAAAGGTACTAATGTGCCCCTCACCTTGTCAAAGTCAGGCTCTCCCAGTGTAGTGTTGGGACTGAGTTGGTTGTGAATTCTGGGGTTAGCCACAGCTGTCTCCAGGTTATAGTTAAAGAACAACGTATTTAGAATCACCTGTCCAAAAGTAAAGACAGGTCAACAGGTCAACCATAGACGGGGCAGAATCTGCATAACTTAGCACTGTCTAAACATAATAAAATCATAAGTGTTTTCAATACTGAATTTACTGGAATACCACATTAATCCAGTAATGCTGGGTTGGCTCACCTGTGCTATAGAGGTGGTGATCTTGGTTCCTCCTGACCCCCCCACCACCATCTTAACTCTGTTTGACTTGTCGAAGAGGATGGTGGGACACATGGACGACATGGGTTTCTTACCTAGGCAGCAAAAGAACATTAAACAAGACTCACTGACACGAATCCTCACGTTGTCAATTTAATCCTTTGGGATTTCTGTCATTTCTGAGATGTCTAAGATGATTCCTGTGTTCTGTTGTGAGCTACGGATAATCACCTGATACAATAAAATTGTTCGGTGACGGGGGCACTCCAAATCCGTTTGTGATGAGTGGGGAGCTGAAGTCATCCATCTCATTATTTAGGAGGATTCCCGTAGAGGGAGACATTACTTTGGAGCCCAAACTACAGAGACGGACAAAACAATCAAACAAGAGGAGCATAGCATCAACAATATTAGCAATACTTTGTGTGTGTGTGTGTGTGTGTGTGTGTGTGTGTGTGTGTGTGTGTGTGTGTGTGTGTGTGTGTGTGTGTGTGTGTGTGTGTGTGTGTGTGTTTAGAGTAATATGATTGCATGGCATACAAGTGGTTGATGGTGCTGGTTGCAGCCACAGCACTGCCGTCCTCAGCCAGTACAGACACATGTGATGTCCCATGGTTGTCCCTCAAATAGAACTCAGGCTCATAGTAGTTCATGTGATGAGTGGTATCGTCGGTAATCTTTTGACGGAGACCTTCAGCAAAGTCGATTGAGGTCATGTTCTGGATGAGCTGTGGAGAGGTACATGGAGGGTTCCTGCCTTATTTTTAATACATAGTGATGCAATTTAATAAAGTCAGAAGTGTTCTCATTTAGCTGTTTAAAGATGAATGCCATTGTGAATGAGAATCATAGCCATACGTCTGTGATGTTGAGGAACATCCTGTCTCCCAGCAGTGTTCGCTTTGCATAGGCGAACCTGAAGGCCTCAACGATGCGGTGGTAAGTGAGAATCTTTTTGTCCTGACTTGAGACGCTGTCTGAAGTGAATTTGTACCCTGAGAACAGACATCATCACTGTATCATTATCACCACCTCTTTGTTTTCCTCAACCCCGACCTCACCCTCAGTTAGTAGACCCAGATAGACAAAGCTATGGATTTGACTCAGAGCAAAGGTTTGGCTCATTTGAAACACACACACACACACTCGGTTGTATGGTTCTTTGATCTGACAGGCACATAGGGGAAGGAGAGACTCCTAAGGAGGCAGAAAGAAACGAACGTGAGGGTCTGGCTCGATGAGCTTCAGCTGTCAGGCACGAAGCGCCTGAGTGGAGAAGAGCAGCACTTCCTGACATGCGCGCGTGTGATATTCCTCAACTGCCCAACCGTGCCCAATTAGAGATAAATTGGTGAGATTTGTGTTTCTGAGGGAGGCACGGGGACACAGTGAGTGGGAGGCAGGCCCAAGGAAAGGAAGGTTCAGCAGGATTAATGACTTTGGAATAAAGTTTCACATCTAATCCCCAGAGACAGACAATGTCACAGTGCACTGGAAACCGAGGGAGAGAAAACGTCTGGAGGGAGAACAGTCTCAGGATTCAATGTGAAGTTAAAACAGAGCTGTGCATCGTGACTGAGAGGCGGGGGGGGGGGGGGGGGCTTATATCCTCACTGGTAGTTTTTATAGGAACAGCCGTGGTCAGACTCATGGCGCTTATGGTTATAGTATATGGTGCTCATCTTTATGGGATTTGACAGAGCTAGGTAGTCTTAGTGTGAATGAGCTGATCAGCACGGTCTCCTAGCGTAATGTCTCCTAGACGGTGCTGATGCCGCATGCGACTCTCTGATCCCCCTGAGTACCACAGCTCACAGTCTTTCCGACTCCGTACCGTTTGGCACCAGATCCCCAGGCTTACCATCGAGTATGTTGAGGATGAGGGCCAACACAGGGCCACTGGCAGGGGCGTTGGGAACCGCCATGCTGTACTCGCCCACCTTCACCCTTAGAGGCTGCACATCTAAACGGGGCTTGTAGTCCCTAAGGTCTTCCAGGGTGACGATACCTCCTGAAATACATTTAGCAACAGAAGGCAACATGTAAGGGTACGTTTTCCAATGGAAGTGATCCCGATACTGTGTATCATTTGTCGACTGGCAAAGCAGCAGTCTCATTCTCACATGGTCCTATGATAGACTGTTACCTGCTTTCTGAATGTCGTCCACTAGGTCCTGTGCCATTTGTCCTTGGTACAACTCACTGGCCCCTCTCTCTGCTATGATCCCTAAGGTTTCTCCAAGCTTTGGAAAAGTGATGGTGTCATTCTCCTTTAAGATTTCACCATTCTGGTCACAAAACACCCCACTGGAAAAGATACAAAAAGGATCATGCTTCTAATAAATATCACGTTGTAATATGAGCTTTAAAAAACAGTCAATTATGCCTTGGTAATAGGACATCACACCGGTTTAGAGAAACGAGTGGATATTACATAACTACCAACCATAAAACTGGGTCCGCTTTGATGATTTTTTTGTTCTTGGAGCTAGAGATGGCTCTGGCCAGTGCTCTGCCTAAAGGAAATCCATTTAGTGCCAACTTAATACTTGGATGGAAAAGCTCTCTCCATGGCAGTTTACCATGACGTTTATGTGCCAGTTCAAACCCGCGTAACTCCCCAGGTGTTGCAATAGCCAGCCCTCCTAAATAAGTTATAAATAGTGGAGCAGAGAATTTGGTTATTCTTTATCTTGCCAAAGACGAAGTTTAGTTGGTTGGTTTGATGGTTATTTATCAAGTTTTGCCATTCTACAGTTAAAACTTTTAAACAACGGGTTAAACATTACCTTTCTGGGAAAGGTCTGTGCTGTTCCCAAACATGTTTTGTGTGGCATTGCGGGGCGCTGTCTCCCGAGCATCTATGGTCTCTACCTCTCCTGTGCAAAGGGCAGAAACACATTCAAGTTGTGTTACATCCGTGCCTGATATAGTTCCTGGTGAACATGTGGGTGTTGATTGTAAAAAGTGCTGGGTGTGTTTGCCATGTTAAGATGCAAGTGAGATTGTGAGGGTTACCGGTGCTTGCATTGTAGATAGTGAAGAAAAGCCCTCCTCCAATTCCTGTGCTGTGAGCGTTCATTAGTCCAACACACAACAGGGCAGCAATGGAAGCGTCCACTGCTGAGCCCCCTCTACTCAGGATGTCTCTAAGAGTAACAGAAACACAGTTCTACATCTGGCTTGACCATACAGGCACAAACACAAAAGAATGTGCATTATGTTACAAATAAAGTTCAGTAGATTTAAATGGCAGGTTGTATCTAAAGTTTTAAATCAGCCCAAATGTTAAATGTTTTGACTAATTGCAGATGTGTGTTTGTGTGTGTATTCATAGGTGTGTGTTTGCACCCATGTTCTTAGTACCAACCTGCCAATCTCGGAGCATCGGCCCGCATCCGCTGCTACGGCAGCCCTGGAGTACGAGTAGTCAAGAGTTCTGCTGCCTACCCCAAAGAAAACCCCCACAAAGGTTCCCACCGCTGCCACCAGCAGCACCAGCAGGCCCACCACTATAGACGTATTGACCATCTCTGTGCCACAGAAACTAAACCAGAGGGGAGAGGTGGAAAGGAAATACGATGCCTTCAACTAAAACTCAAATGTTTGATATTGCAAACCACAACAGGTCTGTTATACTGGACTGTTACACTGGAAAGAATTAGACAAGGCAGATAATACCATCCACAATTTTGATCTGATCTTGAATGTTATAACCTCTCACTTACGATGCAATCCTTAGTAGTGTATAATGTGGAGTACCGTACCTTCAACGCATTTTCCTTTTTTATCAGTTAAGGCCTGTAGTACTAGAATTCTTAAAAAATAGAAAATATTCAAGTCATGCATTGCAACTTGCTATAAAAAGGTGGTTGCTTCCCGTTTTAGCATATCTTCTTTGAGAATTGTATCTGGCTAAATAAACAGCTTTGCCCTATTGAAGCGAATGTGTTCATTTCACTGGCGTGTGAACACAAACACTGTGTTGCACTGTAACACGAGGAATTGGAAAGACAATGTACCCTAAAAATCTACTTTATCAATTTACTAAATTAAAAGCAGAAAACCTGAAGATAGCCATACCAAGGTGACAATTTGTGGGCAAAAATAAACTTTTAACAACTTACGAAGACTGTAAACTCTTATAATTAACAGGGTTAGGGCAAATCATTTCAAACAAGAAAAGAAAAGAACTTGACAACCTGTTGGCTCTGGGACTATAAAGAAAAGTAACGTAAAAATAAATATCAATTACAAAGGTTTTTTAATGAAGAATTGATAAAAATATATTCAAACCGAATCTAATTAATATATCAACAATACATATGACTTAAATAAAGCTTTCACAATAATTGATATGCTACGGTAAACAGACCCATGTGACAGTTCAGACCTTTAGGATCAGATACTGGTATGTGACCTTTGGATTTACATGTATCAAAATGGATGTGATGATAAGCCTCACGTAATGTTTTAATTTACCTTTTGCAGCCAGAGATTTGACATAACATACACAACAACATTTTAACATGTTGTGAAAATCTAATTTAAGCATAGACTGTGCAAAGTGTTAATTACAGGTTGCTAGCGGCTGCTCTAGATAGCTGTCTCTCTGTTCTATTCACACATACAAACATAGCTGCAGACAGAGCTCAATCAAATTATCTTTAGGCTAACTCTGGACAAAGCAAGAACAGACACCCACGTACCAACCTGCCCAATAATGGAGTATGCCAAAGGATCTGGAGCCCTCACATTAAATATGTTCTCGTTATGTAGTCAATGCAGAATATTTTGGGTTGAAATGTAAATCAAGCGGCTTGTATTGTTTGGGTGGATTATGAAACACTTGAACATACTACACGTACTGTTTGTGAATAGGACCACACGGAAAAGTTTGACCAAAATTGTCTCAGTAGAATTGTGCTAAAGCTATAAAGACTTGTTCGTTTTAACAAAGCTCTATCCTGACACAAAAGACAGATATGACTCCCTTTCTCTTCAATTATTTTTACTAAAACACAACAAATTACTTGCCAGTCAGCATATGCAACATTGACGTATATTTTATTTATTAAATTGTACCACGGGTGGCATTGATGTGAATTTAATGAAAAGCCTTATTTTTTTATTATTAGAATTTTAGAATATTTTATCAATTTCTCTTAATGGGTTGATAGCTCATAAAAATGGTATGGTATATTTTTAAGTTAAATAACTTTGTGATCTTTAATGAATAGTTTCCATAGAATTATGATGAGTATTCCTTTAGGTTTTTGTATATTAAGTCTTTACTGTTTTACGTACAAGTCTAATTTTGCATTCAAACTCCTCATGCCAAGTACCCTAAATAATTTCAATACTAGAACAACTAAGACCTTTAATACAACAATTACCACCCCAGCCCTTCTTACCTTGAGGTTTCTCAGGTATGTGTAACAGACTTGTGGCAATGGGTTCACTGCACGATTGTTGAAGAGTTACAGCTTTCAATGTGTAACTATATCAATGTCATTAAACTTTAACCTACGCCTCCATAAACAGTGGTTTTTAAAGTGCATGGACATAAATAGGACTACGGCACAAAAGCATCTGACTTTATTGATAATCTGCATTTTACTTAGCTAATCAGATGTGCATGTATAGAGCAGCATCTTGTGACCCATTGATGAGAACAATGATGCATTAAATATACATTGAATAAAACTGTTGTTGCTGTTTTAATGATAATAGTCTTCTAAAGCATGAAGAAAGTATCCAACCCAACCAGTATTTAGCACAGTCACTTCTCAAATAATAAACATTTGTTCCCATAACATTTTCTTAGCAATCTTTGCAATCATATCAAACTACCATTGCCCCTACCTTGATTGGGGTACGTCTCTCAAAGCTGATTTCAATAATTTGATTTAGCTAAGAAACTTGAAAGCCATTTCTTGAACGGGAATAGAACGTTTTCAGTTTGGAATGTTGTCCAGTGCTTGTAAGCTTTTGGTTGACTGGGACTGGAAATCCAACAGGAAATTCTAGTTGTTCAGTAAACTTTGTGAACTCAAATGGAAGATATGCTCTACTCATTTACATTCACCACTCTCGCTCAGCCACACAAACCCAGCTGGAGAATTTTGGCCTTAATCATTTTTGTGGGTCACAACACCCCGTCTATTGCGCTCTGCATCTGACTCTTTTCTCTGTGTAGGCTTTTGACTGCTCCACACCACCTGACAGACAGCTCCTCCTGTGTTTCGGCCGTGGCTGGGGTTCATTTTCTTTGTGAGTTAAATCTAATCCTAGTTGCAGGCTAGTGTTGATGCAAATTCTGGTCTTTTTTTCAACCAATAGCTACCGATTGGCATAAATGGCAAATTCTTTCTAAAATTGCACACACACAAAATGCATGTGCGAAGTCTTCATCTTCATTGTGCTTTATGATTTGAATGTGTTGCGGTACATCTTGCACATGATTATAACATGTAAGATTAGGTTTGATTTAAAGCAATTTATCATTTTTGCTGGGTATATCACACGAGGAACAGCGCCTTTGGTAAAAAAAAAAAAAGCATAGTATGCCAAATCTCTTTATCATACGGTAATCCTATGAGACAGGATTTCTACTGTTTGATGAGACAGTCAGGCAGTTGACCAATTACAACATTGGGAATTTGTGTTCTCTCCCTTTTGATTATTAATCTGTCCTAGTCCTTAAAGCTTTGCAAAAATATTCAAGATTATGATATTAAAATGAAAAGAAAATATAAAATATTCTGTTGGAGTCTGTATTACTATTACTAGTATGAGTAATAGTAGTAGTGGTGGTAATAGTAGTAGTAGTTTTTGTAGTTACAAAGTTTATAGCAGTACTATTTTATAAATGTTGAGTAGTCTATGTAAAAATTAATCTATAAACTTTTTTTTTCTTATTTCCTTAAAACAAAATCACTGTCTAGGACTAGGATGCACAATATTCTTATGTCTACTGCGCGTCGAATCTGATTGGACGAAATGAGCCCGAGTATTAGTAGGCTACAGACGCTGCTTCACGGGCTGTGTGGCAATGCTGCACGATGATGGACGCAGCAGCTTCAGCACTTGAAGTAAATAGTGAACAGGCTGTGGTAACTTCATTTGGCTTTGCGAGGAATCACTAACATGTGTTACTAAAACTATAGATCTTCCTATATATCTTTTTTTTCGCATCGAGAAATGTAATAGTAAGTAGCAAGAGCCATGTCTTAAATCTGTGTGATCGTTTTTCTTTTTTTTTCTTTTTTTATATATTTTTTTTTGGCTCAAAACTCATAAATACCCTGAAGTGATGGGTTCGAAGTTAACCCGACAGAGAAGTATGGACATAGAAAGCAAATTTTCAAAGAAAAGAAGACAACGGCATGAAGGCGTCGGAGAAGGCAGAGGTGGTGGGGACTTCTTGTTTACATCCCTGATGCTGAAGTCCGACAAGCTCCCGGGGATGCTGCGAAAAACAAACCACAGCCCGTATGTTAGACGAGTGGCGTGGATACGGGAAATGCAGAAGCTTCTTCAAGAACAAAGAGTTGAGCAAGCTGCCGAAGTGCTAAAACGATTAAGGAAGGTAAGTGGTGACCTATCATTTCAGAAAGTTTGATTTTCTTTAAAGTTTGATCATCTGAGTGAAAGCAGTCCTGTCGGTAATAGCCACAGGTGTGCGTCTTTGCTTTTTTTTCATGGTTTTCGCCATGTGCATTTTCTATTACTGAAATTGTTTTGCAATGCAGCATTCATCTTTTCCGTACTATAGTTTTCATTTTGTTCAAGTAACACTTCCAATTCAGAATAGGCTTAGCACTATCTGAAAAAGTAACTGACATGTGAATATCAATATTATGTTAAACATGAACATGTTTGATTTCTCACATATAGTCCTTCCATCAACCTCATGCGTGAGGGACATACTCAGTGATCTATAATATTATTCTGCCCTGCCTTCTCTGCCTATGTCTGTTGCTCTGTTGAAACCCTTAATGTTCTTGAGTTCTTCAGGATAGGTCCAATGCTTACATTTGAAAGATTCTCCTCACCACATTCACGAATCCTGAAGTCCTAGGCTATATTTGATGTTACTAGCATCAGCAAGTGTTTTTGTGCCCTTGAGTAACTACCTATTGATCTTCCAGGAAACCCTCTTGAAGTTCAGAAAAAGAGTGTGTCTGATTAGGAGGACTCCCTGTAGTGAGGGCATCCCTCTCATCATGATTACACCATAGAGGAGATTAACCAGAGGCGTACACGATCTGACAATTGGCAGTACGGACACTGTCCACTGCATATTTAATATTCACATCATGAGACTGAATCACTGTGACCACGGTGCAGGTTTATCACAAACTCATTGAGAGACTCATTGTAGGCCACTGGTCAGTTACATGTGATCTAAAACAGAATAGAGAAGGGCTTCTGATTTTGCAAGAAAAAAACACTCCACATTCAGCTCGGATTATTGCCTAAAATAACTGTCTACCATGTTAAAGTCATGCATTCCAACATTCCAGATAGTTTGTCAGTCCTTTCATTTGTAACCGTGTGACACCCAGACACAAAGGCTTAACAGTTCTCAGATTTAAAACAGTGGCAAGAGGTCTGCTGTTCTGTCTCGATGTTCAGTCAGTAAGCTTTTTCTTTCAGGGAAGGCTGGATTTGAAACGTGTCGCCTTGAGAGGTATATGTTGGAGCTTGCCTCTGTCACACACAGGAAGCCATTACACAGGAAACAATAAGATCAGGTCCCTATCTCCATCTCCAATTTGCCTTCTGGGCTATTAAGTTAATTACTTTGGAGTCTTCTGTATTTTCATTAGTAAACAAAGAATCAGCACGAGCACACTTATCTGCCAGCCCTTTCAAAGGTAATGCAGGAGCGTGTGTTGTAGGTATTTTGGATAGTTTACACTTTTATTTTGTTTATTCCACTTGATACTCATCACCACTCATCACCTTATGTACCAGACCGCCGGCCCAGATATATGGATCTCCTCTATGCTAGCGTCAAACTATAATTAGTGCCATTCCATGAGACTAATTGATGACAAACAATAATTTAAAGGATCTCAAAGAAAAAAAGATGACAGTCAGGAACAGATTTCAAGATGTGTAAACGATTGACAAGGCTTTAATGTTGTCTTCATCCATTAATCCAAAATGACATTATAGGTTATGTTTTGAATGTCATGTATAAGTAAGCAGCTGGAGCTATTCTTCTTGCCCCATATCTGAACTGTCAAGGCATGCTTTTTATGCTAGGGCTAAATGCCTCAGGAGGAGATTTGTAACACCCTGCAATATTTTGTATTAGTATCTATGAGATGAGATGTTCTCAAAATCGAAACTCACAATTGTCCGTCATTACCAGGCTGAAAGTACAGCATTCCGTTCAGAAATAGAATAGGAAATACTCAGTGGACAGAGCTTTTTTAGGAAACAGTTATTTGAGTAAAATATAAGTGTTGGGCTCAGTGCGTGTAGCAAAGTTGGCCGTACAGGGGTGATGTGTTGATGTTAATCCCACTAGTGTTTTTTGGAAATGGCTTTAGAAGGATTAAATGGGCTGTATCCACACTGTAGGTGCAAATCATAAAAAAAACACCATGCTTTCTCTCATAACGTCTGTAGCTAGCATATCTACTGTAGAATGTAAATGAAGTTGTGTTATGGTGGACTGAAGACTGGGGGATAGCAGAAAGTCAGAGAATCATACATAGCTCCACGCTCATAAATGACCTTCATCACTAAATGAGGGAAAGGGATGATGGCAATTTTCCCCCCAGATATCACTGTTAGCTTCTTGTCCGTTCACAGATGCTGTCACACTGTTAATTGTGTGTTCCATTTAGTCAGCCGTTTCCCCCTGTGGCCACAGTACGTCAAGGAAGGAAAGGGGTATATGTGATAAACAGGGAGTTTACTTCACATAAAAAAACACAGGCAATGGGAGATGATGAAAGGCATTTTTTTTCGGTTATTTTGACCTCCACTCCAACCACACTTCACCCTCTCTTTGTTCGATAGTTACTTTGTTTTCCCCCTCCGTATGCTTCGTGGCGTGCATTGAATTTGTTTATTCTGGATGGTGTGTATGTCGTGCTCTGGGTGAGGGAGGTGGGAGGCTGTTTGATGTGTCTCAGAGCGTTACACCTCAAACATGGGCTGCCGATGACATCCCGCCAGCGGCGCCAGCCCTCAGAGCCTTGCCCAAAAGATGTCGCTTCCTTCGCTTCAATCTATTGAAACTGTCTCAGCAAATACCATCAGCCTGTAGATGATACAAGTAAGAACAACCTCTGGGGACGTTTCCTGGTTCCCTTATTTTATTGAACCTGCTCGTATACCTTCAACACACGCTCCTGCATTCATCTGGGAGTGTTCAGCCACAGCAGTGCTCTGAACTCCAGGCAGGACTTTCTCCATGCGTGATGTTATTGGAGCTCTATTAAATATGGCTACCTTCAGACGGTGACGAGTGTGGGGTATGAAATAATGATGGTACCTCCCGAAGGTGCACACTGAACTAAGGGGCTAATCATCTCTGCCGTCTAAGAGTATCCTAGCTCATTAAAACGTTCTTCCCCTGAAGATATGCATGTTTTTACATAGAATGCATTGCCTACATTGCTATGGATATTACTGTTAAGGAGGGGGGAGGGGTTTTGCTTCCACCCCCACCCCGTGGTTGAGTGTTGGCCTTCTGCACTCCACCTTGACAACCAAACCCTCTCAGCCTGATAACAGTTCATGATGAAATAGGGTGATGGAAGTGTTGTGTCAACACCGAGAACCAATTACCATTAGTAATTCAAGGTTCTTCGCAAATCAGTTCAACTCATTTATACTCTGTTTCTCTGTGTCTCTTTTATTTATTAACAGGACTTGGGGCTGCAGGGTACATCTCTCAACGATATTCTGTATAAGAACGCAGCCTTTCTTAATCTGGTGGACCCAATCTCTCATGAACTGCTCCTCAACCTGGCCAGGGACATGCAGTGTCCAAAAAGGGTAGGTTCAGCTCAGTTCATCTACACTATCTGCCTCCTCCATGTCCTCACAGATCATTTAGCAAGATCGTATGCAGGAAACGGGAGATTTGAAAAATGCACAGCTGCGGGGTCAGTAGAGGGGCAAACTGATGACTGTCTGTGGCCCAGAAACCTGAGCAGGCCACTTGGTTTGGTTCCAGCCGTCTGCTCCACACCGTCAGCCAGCCCTTTGCCGCGATAGAGTTTCACACCGTGGCTCCTGACGTCTAATTCACTTCAGGGGAGCTGGAGATGCCGTGCAGCTATATTTAAGGGCATGGAGGCAGTTAGTGGGCCACGTGGTAATGTGACATCCGCCACAACCATCAGAAGAGTGATAACAGAAGTGATCAAGAAGCACCGTGTCCATGTGTCCTCCTCCCACAGTGTACGCAAAAAAAAGAGCTTTTAAATTGGATAAGTGGACAATTGACTGAAATTGCTACTTTTGCAGAAAGGAAGTGGAATGACATGCCGCAGAGAGGAATCAAGTTTTCTTACTCGAACTGAAACAACAAAATCAACTTGTAGCGTCCCTTTAAATACTGTACTTTTTAAGATAAGGTGGAATACTTAAAAGTGCTCTCAATGGGTCTCCAAGCACACCAAATGTGCAATCTTGTGCCAAGACAGTTATGTTTAAAAAAAAAGAAAAAAAGAAAAAACAAAGAGCTAGAATTATTATCCCAGCAATGCTCAGAATATTTTAGGAAGCAGGAAATGACACCTACAATACAATGTTTCTGATATTTTTCTTCAACTGAAGCAGTCTTATGATTTATTCTTATCCACCATACATTTGTGTAATACATCAATACACAGGGTGTGTATACACATTTTTTTTAAAGTGTTTAGAGAAGTAGAGATTCAGAGCTCAAGCGTGGGGGTGGAGGGTACAGGTTGGCAAGATGTTGGCGGGACATTCTCTCAGCTGTCTGGTGACCTTTGGCAGCGTGCAGGGACGATCGTGACAGGGATTTAGAGAGTTAGCCCGTGGAGCCTGAGGTCTATCAGCTGCTCCATGGTTCTGAAACTCCAACACATGTCCAGTTTGTCCCCCCAGTCAGACGGTGCTATATTCATAAATTCATCTTCTGACCTTATCAACCTCAATGCAGCTAATTTTAAACGGACTTTGTATGAGCATAATTAGGATAATTTGAAGCATGTTATGCAGATGCAATGCTGTGTAGCCTTATTTCAGATGTCACACAGGAAAACTGGATCTTGGAGATTAGGCCACGGGGAATACATTTTCTCATACTACGATTATAATTAAGGCTCTAATGCAGTTCATACTGTCAATGAGTGGCTTTATGTTGGCCTCCGAGCTATGTTTGTATGTCACACAGAGTGGGAGAGGGAATGGTTAAGGGACCAGAGTTACATTGCCTTCTTCTCTCTCTTTTGCTGCATTGCCTCCTTCTTGTTGTTGGGTTGTACCATTAATTAGATTTAGCCTGCTCTGCTCAACCCAATCCGTTTAAAGTATTTGACAGAGGAAGGGAAGAAGAAAGGGAGGTAGGGACCGAGCTAAGAACGGAGACATGAAGCAAGAACTAGCAAGTGAGAGAGGGAGAGAGAGAGAGAGAGAGAGAGAGAGAGAGATTCTGAGTAAGTGTATTTTGATGAAGCAAGTCAACATATTCAATGGACAAGAGAGCCATGCCTTGAGACAATAGGAAAGCGGCTTCCCCTGTAATGGATAATTTCAATATATGACAAAAAATAACCAATTAATGAGAGGGAGTAACCATGAAAAGATCAAGTACAATTTTATTGATGACTACAGAGTCTGAGTCAGAGTCTGTACACAGAGAAATTACTACAGTGAGTTCCCTCTAATGATACAGCAAGTTCTGATTAGTTGACAAGGTCAAGGTTGAAACGAATATATTGGTCTAAGATAAACAATCATTCCATTGGTCAAGGTGGAGGGGAGTGGACGTAATCAACATTAATAAGGACACGTACAGAGAACACGTAGACATCATTTTATGTTATGTCTAAGACACAAAACTTTAGCCGTCAGTGTCTCCAAAAGGCACATACTGTCTCTTTCCTGGTCTTCACTCTGACCCTTCCCTCACATTGGAACAACAGCTTAGGCTTGAACATCCGTGAGGATGCCAAAATATCCCTTACACCCGCACAATAGTTTGACAAGAGATAAGTGAGGAGGATGACACCATTATTATGAACCGTTACCTTTAAATTGGTCTACTGTTGGTACAACCATATCAGCCCCTTGTTTAGTTGGAGATTAGTGGAATCAATTATAAAGTGTTACTAAATTAATGTGGAAAGTTACTGGGGAAAGTTCTATTTAACACAAACAGTAATAATAAAGTGTTATTCAACGACCAAGTAATTTGTCTATGAAAGAGACGTATGTTTACGTGATACTATAGTTCAAACTTTCCAAATCTCTCTTGGTTTAAAGGAACTAGATGCGCTAAAGTCTACGGATAAGATCTGCAGACAGCTAATCTACCACCTGACGCCTCACTCCAAGTGGACGAGACAGAGCGTGCCCAAGAGGAAGTCGCAAGCCTGGTGAGTCCTTCGTATACCCATCTGTCACTGGCATGGCTGCCACAACACCATCCCAAAAACACACGCGCGCACACAGTGAGTGAAATGACATCTGAGCGGCAGTTACGCTACGCAAAGGCCCATAAACCTACTTAAGGTCGTCTCTGAATAAATAGGTCAGTCTGGTCTTCCGTGAGTGCGGTGTAGAGATTACCCAGTAGGTTGGGAGGAAGGTTAAGCCGCTTTACTCTACGGTGTTTGTAAGGAACTGTTTGGGCTAATGATAAATCAGCAGTGACCACCAGCCCATTGATTGTAAACATGTCCTGCTGGTGTATCGTTCGCCGTGTACAAGTCAATGAGAATGCTGTGCTCCGCGCCTCACTGTCCATCCGCTGTCTTGATATAAGTACACCTGTGGACAAATGAAAACTGCGTATGTAACCTGTAACAAAACCATGAAGTTAGTTCTTATAAACAGTAAATATTGCTCTCTGACTAATTTCCACACAGGTGCCTTTCCCAGCGAATCATTATGAATTATGTTAATGTATTTCCCACATCCCTGAGCAATTAGCCCAGTTTGTGAGATTTTTTGACAGCCGCAGTCAAAACTTGGAACTCGTTTTCATGTTGTTTGAAAACAGGATTCAACCGTAACAGAGGCGCTCCCTCTGTGTTTATTAGGGGAGCTCTGCTGAGGCAGGCTGCTCAGTAGACCTACTCCTTCTCCCCTCTCAGCCATTGAGCAGTGGAGACATGGCACAGGACTTTTAAACGTATTCTCGAAAAAACACAAGACTATTTTAGGACATAAATATCAGGGATTTTTGCGGTATTGTCGCCCTGTTTTTGTAGAATTTAGTCCCTTTCTTCTTTGGAGCTACTGCTTATGCCAGTTTAAAATCCATTTTCTCACAGAGATGTTTTTGTAATTTTTGCTTATGCTTCTGCCTCAGGCCTTTTCTTTCTATCCTGTGAGAGTCCATTTTGTTCAGCAGTTGCCTCACAGCAGAGAGCTGAGAACAGTTAGGGCTGTTGGGAAAACCCTCTGTCTAGAATGAGGACTGAGGAGAAATAGGCTGCATGGCAGGGCAGGGGGGGGGGTGTTACTCCCCCGGGTTTTTCCTCTTGTACATTCTTAAAACTGATTATAACTGTATATGCTATATTCTGTTTGTATAAAGTATACAATATCATTATACATTTCTAATATAGTAAATTGAAAAAAGCCTTCTTCCAGAGCATACCTCAAATAAACAATTGATTTGATGATGTGCGAGAACCTGCACTACAGTAATTGCTCACTGTGAATGGTATTCACAGAGGGTATGCAAACTATTGTTTTCAAAGTTCATGCATAAACCATAACTTGGCGTTTATTGTTTAAGTGTGTACTTTTTTCTTTGAAATTGTGTATAGTGCATACATACTTTGCACTCTGTCAAGAATTGTTTTTGCAGGCAAGTCGGTCAAAGACACTTCAGTTGTCATCAGCAGCATCGTGTTGTAGGATTCTGTACGGTTGTGCTGAGTCTGATAGCGGAGAACTTAATAAAACGTTTGTAGCCGCTATTGGATTTCAGACTAATCAAGACTACGCACTTTATTACTCTGAAATTGCTCTTTCAGCACATTTGGATGAGATTGCACACACATCATATGTTTTTACATTATTCCTTTCCTATACTGTAAGGCAGTAATTTATGCTTGGCTGTGCATAACATACACTAAAGGGATTTTTACTATCAGTCTCCTGTGAAACCTTGGCTGTCATCAAACAGGGAGAGGCCTTGCTTGCAGCCATTTACAAGCAGTTCTCAAGATTCCCAGCGAAGCACTAAAATAACTTAAGCCTGAAAGTAAGGGAATACAGCTTTGAATAGCCCTTCCAAGCATTGAAAGAGAGAGAGAATGTTATTGACATGGACGATGACCGGTAGAGTGAAGATAGGTTTTCGATAAGCCCAATAGCTACGTTATCTGCTATGTTTACATGATGAAAAGAAATGAGGTGCCAGAGCTCTAAGTGTTTTTTATGGCGGTGTGTGTGCTTTCAGGTCTTATCAGCTGTGGGCGGGAGTGTTAATATATCTTGTATCTCCACCATCTGTCTGAAACGGTGTCTTTCCCAAATGATTCAGTTACGTACTACAACCACACACACACACACACACACACACACACACACACATATATATATATTGACACCCAAACTGACACATTTATGAGCCAGTGGTAGGATTATACATTTAGAACTTGTCAGGTGGAGCATCGAGGGTTGCAGTCAAGTGCCCTATTTGATTGACACACACACACACACACATTTCCAGTTTGTGGCTTTAAATCAAGATATGAGGCTGGCAATGTGAGTGAATTTGTGTGGATGTGTGTCTGTGGACGTCATATCTCCCAGCTCTCTGCTTTTCCTTAAAGCTGGTGGAAGCAAAGGTCACATTCGTTCCTTCAGACACCTATAGAAGATTCAGCTACTTTAGTTTTTCATGCCAAAGTGAATTAGATAGCTCTAGCAAGTGACTTTTGTATTTGAAATGCTGTTATAAAAAAAATAACATGATAAGGAAATACCCTGGAATAGACTGTGGAATTGACCTTGTCATGGCCAATCAAAACTTTTCTGATAATCCCAAACTGTAGGATCCGCCTCAATGTAGACAAAAGCTTCCTGACATCAAATAAATAATCCATTTGAGTAATCCATTGCCTTGGAAGTAGAAATGCCTGGAAAACAAGAGCAAGTTCTGAAGATATTTGCATCGTTTGCGTATTAACGTTCAGCATGTGGTGTTCAGCCTTACATAAAACTACAGTGATTGATTGAGTGACAGATTAATTAACTTACTGATTGAATGACTGCATGATTTATTATTTGACTGGTGAATAGATTGATTGATTAGTTTATAGATTTATTGATTTGCTGTACTTGCTTTTGTGACATGAAAATCAAGACTTAAATCGTGCTTAGCTATAGCTTCACGTGTGTGAACATAGAGTTTTTTCCTATTTATTATTGTCTCCATTCAAAGTCCATTTTTCTTATAAAAATTTAAAATAGCTACTTGTTGAGGAAGTGGTTTTGTTCTGACCCTTATCTCTCAATGTGGTGATCCTGCAATTCTTCCTCAACTAAAAGATTTCTTGTCTTACCCTTTATTCAAAATGAGCGTCAGTGATATCAGCACAGAAAAGCTCACTGCGGGAGGCTTTGATCAAAGGGCATCTAGTGCGGTACTAAGGAAAAGCATGTGTGATTGTCAGACAGGGAGGGTTACCTCTGCACGACATCGCAGCACCCCAAAAGCATTTAGTGATCCGACAGGGACAAACCAAGCTTTGGATTTGAGATCAAGGACCATGGAGTCCAGGGATAATAACAGTTTGATCAAAGAAGCGATTTCTCTTTCCAATGGTCTACATGTGACTGCAGACCCACGCCTCGTTGGCAGAGCAGACCCACGTCGTTCATTCCCCACTGAGTTGCTTTGGGAGAACTCAATTTGAATGCTGCTTTCATAACCATGCCTCGACATAGAAATGCAGCTAAAGCCTGGCACAGTCTCCCATGATTCCGTTATGTAACCCACACTGTCTTCTATGGATTTATGTGGCGACTGTCTTCCCTCTATAAGCAGCCAGTTTGTCACATCACATCATATTGCCGATGAGTTTACGGCTCATATGTGGATGCGTATTTTCGCTCGGATACCCTGTTGTACTTACTGTCACATTCAGTATGCCAGTACAGTAGGACTGGTAGATTGTGCACAGTTCTGTAATTGAAATGTGCTCCAACTGCTTCATGAACCTGGGGTTTGCTCTGTCTCTACTGTACTATTATTATTGTTATCTGAATTTAAATGTTTCATTTTGAACTCATCTTGGTTGTTTGCTTGCATCGCAGCAGGGAATGACAGTGTTTTTTTTCGTCACCTTTGTTCTCAACTGTGGGAACGTGTCCCGTGCATCCTCTCTCACGTTGTCTGGCATGCTGGGCTGTGTTCCCTGGTGTTAAGCCGAGCTGAGCTGTCACTCCGGGCCCCGTGGAGGGTACTCTCCCGTGGCGGGCCGATGTCAGGAGAGCCCGGAGAGGGCAGCCAGAGATACCGGGGGATTAGCGAGGCAGATGGAGCAATGGCACAGTTCAAATCGCCTGAGCCATCCCTGTGCATACTCTAAGCCAATGAAAGAGGCAAGCACCTGTTGATAGGCTGCGAACGTATACCATGTCTTCCCATTGATACATTCAAAAGACACACTAACAGAACCTATTGGCATGCATGGTTAGCATTCCTATCTGGCCAGTTAATTCCAGTACCCTGGAATACATTTACATCCATCAACCATACAGCTACCCCATCATCTCAACAGGCCCCTACACTACCCCATCATCTCAACAGGCCCCTACACTACCCCCTACATCTCAACAGGCCCCTACACTACCCCCTACATCTCAACAGGCCCCTACACTACCCCCTACATCTCAACAGGCCCCTACACTACCCCCTACATCTCAACAGGCCCCTACACTACCCCCTACATCTCAACAGACCCCTACACTACCCCCTACATCTCAACAGGCCCCTACACTACCCCCTACATCTCAACAGGCCCCTACACTACCCCCTACATCTCAACAGGCCCCTACACTACCCCCGACATCGCAACAGGCCCCTACACACCCCCTACATCTCAACAGGCCCCTACACTACCCCCTACATCTCAACAGGCCCCTATACTACCCCATCATCTCAACAGGCCCCTACACTACCCCCTACATCTCAACAGGCCCCTACACAACCCCCTACATCTCAACAGGCCCCTACACTACCCCTACATCTCAACAGGCCCCTACACTACCCCCTACATCTCAACAGGACCCTATACTACCCCATCATCTCAACAGGCCCCTACACTACCCCCTACATCTCAACAGGCCCCTACACTACCCCCTACATCTCAACAGGCCCCTACACTACCCCCTACATCTCAACAGGCCCCTACACTACCCCCTACATCTCAACAGACCCCTACACTACCCCCTACATCTCAACAGGCCCCTACACTACCCCCTACATCTCAACAGGCCCCTACACTACCCCCTACATCTCAACAGGCCCCTACACTACCCCCTACATCTCCACCGGCCCATACACTACCCCCTACATCTCAACAGGCCCCTACACTACCCCCTACATCTCAACAGGCCCCTATACTACCCCATCATCTCAACAGGCCCCTACACTACCCCCTACATCTCAACAGGCCCCTACACAACCCCCTACATCTCAACAGGCCCCTACACTACCCCCTACATCTCAACAGGCCCCTACACTACACTGTCAGAAAAAAGGGTACGGTTGAGGTCCATTTATGTTCTCTAAGGTACAACTGCTGATGATGTACCCTCAAAGGGTCATAGTTGATCCATAAGGTACAAATATGTACTTTTTCTGGGTTGATTGGGTACATTTAAGTTCCAAACTGAGAAAGGGTCCATGTCTGTACCATTTTTCCTACTTATAGGGGTACATTAACAAAGATTTCAGTGGGTGATCAAAATTCTGTTGGGGGATGGGATGGTTAGTGTGTCAGGGCTGGCAAGGAAATTGTGAAATTCGGTTTCTGCATTCTCGAAGCCTATGGTACAGAGATTGGGGAAAATTTGCAGTATTTTATATATGCTAGTGAACTACCTTGAACAATGCAGTGAGCAGAACATTGATGATCATCCAAAATAAGCACACCTATACTTTTGCAGTAGCAGATAGGTCCTCCATTACTGTGAAATTTAAAAGCTGGTCTCAACCTTGTCAATCCTTTTTTTATCAGCGACAAGCCTTCGTGCCAAGACTCAGGACCCTGCCCCCCCCCCCCCCCCCCCCCCCCACACACACACACACACATACACACATACACACACATACACACGCGCACACACACTTCTCTCAAAGGCATGCAGTTGCCTTAACTATAGCAACCGATTTGTTGATGCTATTGTAACAGGGCTAGATAACATGACTTTCATGTTATATTTAGTCCTAACTAAATAACCAAAAATTTATTCTGGATTTAAACATCCTGGAAACAACATTGATTTACTTGGATAAATTAATGGCTTAATTTCTATATTTTTTAAAGAGGGAGTTCACACATGCGCATTGGTTGTGGCAGCAGCACGCGCCGACAAGTACTTTCCATCTCCCACAGACTAGTTCCAATTGTTTCATTTCGCGCTTAAACCTCAAGATGAGTTTTACGACTGAGGAGCTACTGCAGAAGTTGGAGGAGTCCGGTATAAATAAAACTGAAGAAGAGGCACAGCGATTCAAAGGTAATTATATGTTTAATTGTAAAGTTTAAGCTATAACGCTTATATATTCTATGCAACGTTTTTCCCGAAATTTTGTGAACTTTAACTGAACTGAATTGCTAAATTGCTGGCTAGCATTATACCAGCCTGGCATAGCTATCTTATCATTTCCCGACCTTATCCAACCAACTGCACACCCGTAAACTATTTATTTCCCGCCACACCCCAGATGTAAAACTGAATCAAACTTAATTCAAAACAATTGTTTCTCCTTCTCAAATGTGACTTTACCAATATGAGATGGCACAATTGATGTCTGACTGCATGAGTGCCATGGCACATGGCATGGGTTGGGAAATGCTGAGCTAGCTAACTAAAGTCAGCCATTTGGTATCCTTCAAAAAATACGGATCACAGTGCATGACCAAGGGTGTGGCTTTAGAGACTGTCTGTATGTTTTAACAAAAAGGTTTTGTCATATTAAGTTTAACCGAATGGGATTTTAGCCAGTTAAAATGTTTTACTGTAAGCTACATCCTTAGGTTTTCGCGCCAAGTGGGAGCAAATTACTTGACATGTGCGCTTGTGCTAGCTAGCTAGATAAAATAAGTGGCTAGCACAAGGATAAGTAGGCCTCAACCAAGAGTTACCAAATCCTTCTCAGACATTCTTAGCTAACCAGTACATTGTAAAGTAAACTTGCTTTTTGTACCAGATGTGTTCTATTTACTCTTTTAATATGTAGTATGTTTTTTTCTCTTTCTCACAAGTTTCTCATGTGACCATTTTCAGACAATGACGTTGATGGAGAGACTGTGGAGTGTGGCTTGACAGACATGATGATATCATATCTTTTTTCTGGATCGTTTAAAAAGCAGCTAAAGTTTAAGAAATTTGTGCTGGAGATGAAAACCATAACACTAACTTTAGAACCAGTGGAAGAATTCCTTGGGCAGTCTTTGACCATAGACAGGCAAGTTTAATATTGTAGAGAATACCACACGTCTTAATAGATATTTTTAGGTGTTACGGAGTATAACATTGAATATATTGTTGCTAATTATAAAAATGTTTTACTTTTGGTTTGTTCTGTCTACAATACAAGTTCCTCATCCAACCTCTTTCCCACCCCATGTCAGATATGAACAAAGTGGGAGACTGCCTGCTGGATTTGTTATTCCTCCTTTCCCCCGAGATATTCAGATTAAACTCGATAACAAAGAAGCGTGTCAGAAGTCATCCAGTGATCGGCATAGAATAATTTGTGGTCTATATGAAGCTATAGTAGAATACACAATGTAAGTCAGTATTGTCCATTTCATGCATGTAATATTTTTGAGGTAGCCCAAATCTTGGCTCTGCCGTCACTTCAACATTGCTTCATAAATATACTTTAGGCTGTTAAGATGTAGAGCCATATGTACTTCTAGAGGGAATTTGATGGTCCATTCTAAAAAGTATGTTGATTATTCTGGGTTTTAAATGTTAGCTTTTTTTGTAAAGTATAAATAGCTTTATTCATGAATTTAATCTTTTACACAGGTATCCCACCAACGCGGAATATGAGCAAGTGGTCAAATCACTTATTGTGAAGTATCCGTTCTTGAAGGATCTTGAGGGAAATGGATATGTAAGTTTTGACATTATGCAGCGGTTTATTTTCTGATTCAAAAAACATTGAATGATGGAATACAATAATGCATCCAATTGTATTATGTTAATGCTTTCCTTGGATATGTAATTTTTTTTATATATATTTGGGTTATCTTGTTTCATTGTTTCTGTTAGCATACTTGGCATCAGTCCCTCAAATGCAAATTAAAAGCGGAACGTGCACCTTTAGTTCATGAAGATGAGGTAAAAAGAGTAAGGAGAAGACTTTATTTAAAGACTTATTTCATTGTGTCTTACAGATGTTGACTTCCGTGCTGCACTGATCTTGCTGCCCCACATCTTTAAAGAGAAGGTCAACCAGTTCATTAGATTGGGACAGGTATGGAGTTCTTATAATTCACTGGCAATGGGGTTGGGATAAAATGCTTGTTTGTGCCTGTTATTAGAAATTGCTATACTACACGTTCATGCTGTTTTTGCTAAACTATGATAACAGCTTGGAGTCTTGGATCATGAAGCTGGAGTTGTAATAATCACTTGCAACTTCACCACTGTTCTGAATTTGTTATTTCTTTGAACAGTATGACGGACGAAGTCCATACCCTACTATACAGTTGGAAGACACCGATTGGAAGATGGCATTTACCAGGAAGGTTCCGGTTTCTGTTAAAGTGGACAGCGTGGATCTATGCAGGGGAACAGGAGTTGAAGATGGGGTGGTTGCAGCCTTCTGCGCCTACTTTGTTTTTAACTTGGCTTACCCACCCTACATGAAGAATACGCTGACTTTTCTCCAACGTACTGTACTGAACATTACTGAGGTGGGTGAAAAGCCCCTACCAGTCAGTGTGACCCGAATGATAAATCTACTCTACTAAATATGCCACGACCGTATAGATGTACAAGGTGTAGAAGAACCACCTTCACCTTAATGAAACTGGTTCAACATGTTGGTCTTGTCCACGCCCACGAAGCCAACTTTAACATCACTTGTGGACAAAACAACTGTAAGTCAACTTTTACGTTATATGAATCTTTCAGGCGTCATGTGTATCGTAAACATGGGAAGCATGTGCTACCTGATAACGATGACACTGAAATGGACAACGACACTGAACTAAACAATGACAAGGACAATGATCTACAGCCTAGGGCAGATGTTCCACCTAGTATGGATGCACTATTGAAAAATGTTAACATATTACCCTTAGAAACATTTGAAATGTTAAGGAAAAATAGGAGGGAAAACTCGTGTTGTGCTGCTTTGATACCTTTTACATTATTCTGAAAAACAAATTGTAATACATTAATATTTGCAAAAGGTGCAAAAGTAAAACATTAGCCAAACAAAAAAGGGTTGGTTGGGGGAGCTATTGTGTTTAGTCAATTTAATGTAATGTGTTGATACCGCTGGGAAAGGGGAAAAGAAAAAAGAAACAAAAAATGTTTTCGTTCAATTGATTGTATTGTATTTAAATATACATTTTACATTATTCTGAAATAACTTTGTAATAAATCCGTGTTACTTGACCTTAATATGGAAATATGATAAATGTATTGTATAACTAGATTGAAAGTGTTAATGATTAATGTAATCAAATGTAATTTATAAACAATGTAATGAATGTTTAGTTTAATAAATCTGATAAAACATAATTTTTGGCTGTTGCTCATGTTCAACGGAGTACAAATTTGCCATCATAAGGTACAAAATGTTTGTCACTGGGGCAGTACCCTTAAAGGTCAAATTTGTACCGTTTCCAAGGGTACATTTTTGTCCTAGAGAATTTAGGTCCATTATTGTACCCAGTGGTACATATTTGCCCCCATAAGGTACAAACTGTAAGGGTACTGATCTGCACCCTTGTTAAGGGGTACAATGGCTGTACCTTTGAGGGTACTGCCCCAGTGACGAGCGATTGGACCCCTAAAGGTACAAATTAAGCAGATTATTTCTGACAGTGTACCCCCTACATCTCAACAGGCCCCTACACTACCCCCTACATCTCAACAGGCCCCTACACAACCCCCTACATCTCAACAGGCCCCTACACTACCCCCTACATCTCAACAGGCCCCTACACTACCCCCTACATCTCAACAGGCCCCTACACTACCCCCTACATCTCAACAGGCCCCTACACTACCCCCTACATCTCAACAGGCCCCTACACTACCCCCTACATCTCAACAGGCCCCTACACTACCCCCTACATCTCAACAGGCCCCTACACAACCCCCTACATCTCAACAGGCCCCTACACTACCCCCTACATCTCACCATGCGCAATCAAAACAGGGAAATGCCGCCACAGACAGGCTTCTAGGATCAACATATAGAGTCACGGGGTTTTCTCAGGGCTCCGCCATACATCCACCCATGTTCACCCAGACGCCCAGAGGCCAAACAGAGCTGATCGATAAAGTGAATAAACAAGTCAGGACCAAAGCGTTGATGAAGCAGACATTGATCGGCCAGCTCCCCCGAGCCCACATGCAAATCCAATGTTTCTCAAGTGCCTGTATTTCATTCGGCTGAAACGAGACAAGCGCCTCTCTCTGCATGCTTAGCTAAAGTGAAGTTGGCTGGCTGTATTTGAATGTGCTGTACTTGAATGTGCATTTATTATCCCAGTAGTGTTCTGCTCCAGCCAGACTTAGTCTGCATATTGCAAATGATTTCTGGACAAGTACTTTTGGAAAGCCAGTGGCTCAGCTGTATTACATATTTGGCACAATATTACATAGTTAGTTCACAGCTATTGAAGAAAGTCAATTTACTTCGCTCAATTTTCCTCACCGTAAATGTTGAAGTTTCTAATGGATAGATGATGGGCAAGCGGTCTGTTACAGCTTCCATATGTATTACTGAAATAAAGGAGAATGTGCTCCATTATGTGGTCGGACGAAATGCCAGTTTCCCCCGCCATTTGCTTTCATATCGCACCCACCTCCAGAATATTTACAGCAGGTGTTATGTGAACCGTCTTGTAAAACTTAACAGCATTTCTAGGCTGGAAGTGTTATTGGTGGCAGAACACAATTTCTTCAGATTCAGTACACACAGGAAAATGTACATCATTCTGAGCGGTAGTGTTTGAAAGATTTTGGAGGGAAGGTGAGGATATATCAGTGGGTCAGTTGTGAACTTTAATCTCATAAACTTTCAAATCTATTATTTAATTCAAGAAGTGACAGTTTTGGCCAACAATATTGCAACCCTTGCACTCTCAACATTCTTCAAACTTGAATCGACCAAAGTTGGCCTTCATGAATCTTGAGGTCATTGCCCCGATGGACGACCCATGACCAATGGGTTCAAGAGGCAGCACAGCATCACCAATAAATCAATAGAATGCATTTGACCGGTGTTCTTTCATTTGAAGGAAAACACATTTCTTTCTGTAAACTTAAAACTGCATTCCTGTTAACTCTGTCTCTTTCATCCAGAGGCCATCGTACAGGAAGTCGTTTTTCTCAATCAGACGTGCTTTAGACAACAAGTTCCCTGTGTGCTCCTCTCAGCAGTGGGGTCCTCCTAGGCCTCTGACCTTAAACCTCTTATAGTGGGTGCCGGATGGTTTTAGTCCAAACTATTATACCTTATATAAAATAATATCAAATTTGTTTTGTTTTCTATCAGAATTTCTTGACTGCTGAGTTAAATATTGGGGTAAAAGGTACTAAAGTTATCACCCTAAGTTAAAACTAGTGTATTTTTACAACAGCAAACTAATTAAATACATCCTTGTATACCAAACAATTTACTGATTTAAACGATTATCTGAAATAAATTTGGCCATGAATGTATTGTGAAAGAATGGCATCTACATAGAACAACTAAAAATAAATGTATTGATAGAGGTACACATCCTCAGAAATGGGCTGCAATAACGTTGTGTTTTATAACCCATTTAAAGATGCTGTGGGAAAAGGCTTGGCAGAGTGTGATAAAGGCCTTCTTGACTGTGAAATGCAATAGCCTTTTAGTACTCTGAATCTCTGAATGACGGATGTTACAATTTAGAGCTCTATGGTGTCAACCCAGAGAACATTAAGTCCTAAATAAGTAACAGGTGCCACCTTTGCAAAATATTTGACAATATAGACTAGGCCTTCAAAGCTACAGTATATTAAGAATATTGTTACCTACATTACATTATGCAACATGTCACAAGTTATTTGATATTAAGTATGTATCCTATCATTTCACATGAGATAGTCGATCCTCATTGTAATGAGAATTCTAATGCTCGGGTTTCCATTTCTACATAATGTAGTCAGTAGATGAAGCGTCCCCAGTCACTTAATGGCACATGAAACCTGTCGCAAGCAGAGTTTTGACTTTCATAAAAATGCATTTTCATTATTCAGGCTGTGGATTCCTTTGATTCTGCTTTGTTGTTGGGGGACTTTGTGCTCCTCTACTGGTCTGAATATATTCTTTTCACACTGCTGCCCACAAGTGTGTCAGGCAGTTTAGAAGGAGCGAGATGAGACACTGGGGTGTTTATGCTGCTCTGTTAGTGTCCTGTGATGGTAATGGACAGTGGCGGATATGGACAGTGTGGAGTTTGAAAGGCTAGCTCTACCCGGGGGTCTGCGCTGAGTACAGAGGCCCGTGGGCGGCATCCTGCCCACCTTGCCAGCAGCCAGTAGATTTGGGTGACAGTGTAAGACCATATTTCCTCCTTCTCATTAAAATCCTATTAGAGCGTATCCTCCCACACCAACCCACCCCCAGTCCCCATCCCGCCTGCTTGCCTCTGCCTGTCTACTAGAAGAAGAGCTCCGTGCACCAGCAGTTCTCTGCCCACGCAAACACGCACAAGCTCTCTCTCTTGCTCTCTCTTTAGCGCTCTCTCTTTCTCTTTCTTTCTCTTTCTTTCTCTCTCTCTCTCTCTCTCGCTCTCTCTCTCTCTCTCTCTCTCTCACTCTCTCTTTCTCTGTCTTTCTCTTTCATGCACACACACACACACACACACACACACACACACACACACACACACACACACACACACACACACACACACACACACACACACACACACACACACACACACACACACACACACAAGCTAGCCAGCAAGCGTTGGGAACAATAGACTGTCCCAGCAGAGGCAGCATGGGAAATACCTCATCTCCTCCCTCCACAGGCCGTGCCAGAGAAAAACCAAGCTGAGACCTGCTGAGGAGGTCTAAACCGCAGAGCCCCCGGGAAGGCTGTGCTGAGTTCGGAGAAAGACAGGAGGAGGTCCCAGGAATTTAGAGGGCACGGAGAGATGAGCCACAATGGTCAACACCTGCTCGGTCCTCCACACACGACTGTGGGGGAGGGGACACTTTTTGGTTTCCTCTAGGAAAAAAAATCATCCTGACACTTTAATCCCTCGGGATTATCCCAGTGTAGGCTGTTAAACTCTGGTTGTATAACCAGTCCATAGAAATATCCTGAGAGGAAGAGCAGCCGAGGGAGATGCGGTACTGTAGCAGAGTCAAAGGCAGAGAGACGGGAAGGGAGACATGGAAACGGGATGGAGTGAGATGAGAGAGAAGAGAGAGAGTACGGAGGAGATAGATAGATAGAGAGAGAGAGAGAGATGAGAGAGAGAGTATGGAGGAGAGCGAGAGAGAGATGAGAGAGAGAGTATGGAGGAGAGAGAGAGAGAGTTTGGAGGAGAGAGAGAGTTTGGAGGAGAGAGAGAGAGAGTATGGAGGAGATAGATAGATAGAGAGAGAGAGAGAGAGAGAGAGAGAGAGAGAGAGAGTATGGAGGAGAGAGAGAGAGTATGGAGGAGAGAGAGAGAGAGAGAGAGAGAGAGAGAGAGAGAGAGAGAGAGAGAGAGAGAGAGAGAGAGAGAGAGAGAGAGAGAGTTTGGAGGAGAGAGAGCGAGAGAGAAAGAGAGAGAGAGAGAGAGAGGGCTGAATTATAGCCCAGTGGAGGAATCAATAAGCAGATCCAGTTAGCTGCGGGACCTTTTCCTGGCTGCTGCTGAACGGAGAGGGTGACATATGTGAGAACCACGGGCTACTGATTTATGAGGCTCCCCCACAGCCTGGGAAGGGGAAAGAGAGAGTGTGACCGAGGCGGGGGCAGAGCCCCCAACCTGAGGCCTAACAGGCCTGTGACTAAGGAGAGAGCGGGGGCGGCGGCTGGGGAGTGGAGTGTGTTTGATGGCTATACCATAAACACTGGGTACACGTCGGCAGTGCAGCGTTCGCCTCCTGTCCATGTACATGTCCTACATGTATGTACAGTATGTAAGAGCCAGGCGCTGTCACTATCAGTCGTTTCTCACGCTGCTTCCCCCCAGAAATCCATCGATGTGTTAGAGAAGTAAGCCACATCGTGGCCTCCAGATCCAGAACCGATTCTCCCATGACCAACAGGAACCAGATTCCTGCTTGCCTCCTGGCTCATATGAATATTTAATCCCACACTGGGGCAGCGGGAGGTTTTGGGTGGATGTGCCTCTCTGCATAGGTTTGAATGAATTATAGGGAATGTTACAGTGTAGCAGTCATGTAATGAAGTAAAGGAGATTTGAGAATACCAAACTGCCAATAAAAAGTTAATTGGCCCAGCTTTGTCACAAACAGCACTCCATTTTATATAGTGTATGCTGCAAGAAACAACAGATAAAGCATAAACAAACCTATTGAAATGAAATGTATTTTGTTGTCTCTTTTATTGACAGCCTAAAGACAACCCTGAAGAAGAAGCTGACCAACAACGTGGTCAACCTGTCCGGCATCCCCATGTCCGGCCGCGACCTCCACCGCGTGGCCTACTACCTCCAGAGCACCGGCGACGCGGTGTCCGCCGTAGACCTGAGCTTCACGGAGCTCCAGGACGACAGCCTGCGCCTGCTGCTGCCCTCGCTGGGCGCGCTGCACAAACTGACCACGCTGGCGCTCAACGGAAACCGCCTGACCGTGGCCATCTTGAAGGACCTGACGGAGGTGGTGAAGGACCCGCGGCAGTTTCCGAGCCTGGCCTGGGTGGACCTGGGCAACAACGTGGACATCTTCACCGTGCCACAGCCCCTCCTGGTGGCCCTGCGCCGCCGCTTTGGCCTGCGGAGCAGCCTGCCCACCATCTACGAGTACAGCGAGGGGCCAGCCGGCAACGGCAGCAGCAGCTACAACCTGGAGTCCTCCGTGGAGGAGCCCAGCCACCACGAGGAGGACGCAGGAAGCTACCCAGGGGAAGAAGAAGAGGAGTATGAGGACGGGGAGGAGGAGGACAAGCTGGAGCTCCAGGCTTGGGGCGTGAATGGGGGAAAGGGTCTGTCCAAGAGCAGGACCCTCCACTACTGCCAGAGGTGATCCCCAGAGTCTGGCAGCCCTTTGGAGTACTGTGACCCTGTGACCCTCTGTAGTCCTCCAGATCCTCGCCTCACTCCAAGTCCTCCCGTGTCAGCATGTGTCACCATGGCAGGCGTCAGGCAGGGAACCACACGACCCTGACTTTCAGAGAGAAAACACCCGCTAGGATAAATAAGTGTGTGTGTGTGTGTGTGTGTGTGTGTGTGTGTGTGTGTGTGTGTGTGTGTGTGTGTGTGTGTGTGTGTGTCCTGTGTTTCCTTGTTTGCTGGGACTTCAGGGTGACTTTCCAGCATCGAAAACAAACTGATGACACTTCAAACAGCACACTGAGCATTGCTGTTTGTTTTGACGTTTGTTAGAGGCCTACTATAGGCCAAATGGTTTGAATCATACATATTGTACAGTACACCCATTGGACCATTCTCCAGAGTGTCTGTTATGGACCAGATAGAGCAGCCGCATTAGAAGAGGTGACTGAGCAGCTCAAAGTTAAAGTAGCCAGCCAGTCAGTCTGGGAGGCAGCAAAGCAACTACGCAACCAGGCAGGCTGTTGAATTGATACTTCTTTTGCTATTGCGTCTGTCAGCTCACCTGACCAGTCACAGGTGGTGAGGAGAGCCGCCATTATTCTAAAGGCAAACACAATTAGCTCCAGCTTCCCCAGATGGACTATGAATGGTTCTGTTTCATTTGTAATACAAAATATGGTTGTGTGTTATGCGGAGGTTGCTGAAATGTTTTTGACTGCAAAAGGGATTATTGAGATGGTTAGGGAGTGAGGTAAGTTACTTTGAGCTACTAGATTGTACACATGCATTATTTGTTGAAATTATTATTATTGAAAACAGATATTTTTTGTGTGTGGTGTTTATTTTGTATTGTGGACACTTACATGACTGTTGACTGCAACTCAGCTCCAAGATCGAGAAAAGGAGACACCTTGAAATATAGAAAAATAAGATGATATGGGTGAGTTTGAGCTTGTGTTTGTGGGCGTATGTGTGTGTGTGTGTGTGTGTGTGTGTGTGTGTGCATGAACGTTTGTGTGTGTGAATGAAATTATGTATCATGTTGTGGATATTTTGACTTCTACCTTGGACCTGAGAAATAAGCTCCTTACTAGCACGCACTTTAATTGCAAGTACGAGTCAATTGTCGTATTGGCTATCTGCAAGGTTATACATAATAAAGTTCTATCATTGAATCTGCCACCAAATGAAAACAGTTTACCATTACCAATATCTTCATCCAAACTCCGAAGCATACCTGTCTTCCTCCCAACCTTTAGTAGCAACTTTATTTGACTGCTTGTGCTTAACATACTAAATAGTAATCGTTTGTTTTATTTATGTTGTCTTTTTCAAATTATTTCAATGAACTAGTGTCCATATACCTTTTGGAATGCAGAATGTCAAATCCTAAAATATTACAGTTAGTTTACAGTTATCTTTGTTAACTGTATATTTTGTGCATATATCAATTCTATGTTTGTGTATGGAAAAAGAAAATACCAAATAAAGACAGACTGATTTAACATACTAACCATGTATATGGGGTCAAGCATACTGTACATCATTTGAGTGCTGGGGGGGGGGGGTAACTGTACCCTAAGTCAGCGTTTGTGCTCTGCATGAATGAGAATTTGGGGCCTGTGTGGACCTGCCAGTGGGAGAGAGTAATATCCCAATAACGCTGACTCGTGGCTGCCTCTGCTAGCGAGGCACTTTCCATGTTTCGCATGGAGAGTGTGCGGGGCCATCCATCTTCTGCTCCTCTCAGACCCTCAGAGAGAAATACCAGAGCGTCGTATCAGACAACGGGACGCTCTGACACGGGCACCCACTGGCACCCGTTTATCCTTACAGTGTGTCTGTGCAGGAAGCTGTGATAAGTGCTGTGGACAACCCACATGAGACTCAAAACACATCAGCTGACAATAGAGAAACATTTATTTTTATCCTAACGTGCATTCAAAGCTGTTCTGAGAAGCCAAGATCTGTTTAATCTCTTCTTTGTAATCATTGTCAACCCAGGGATTTGTGGAACTAGAGGCCATAGGTTTGTGAAGAGATAGTCCTAACCGATGACCTAGAGGTCAGAGGTTTGTGAAGAGAGTATTCTAACCAATGACCTAGAGGTAAGAGGTTTGTGAACAAAGTATTCTAATCAATGATGACTTAGAGATAAGAGATTTGTGAAGAAAGTGTTCTCACCAATGACCTAGAGGTAAGAGGTTTGTGAACAGAGTATTCTAATCAATGATGACTTAGAGATAAGAGATTTGTGAAGAAAGTGTTCTCACCAATGAGGACAGGAGAATACACAACGGAACCAAGATCACCGGGGAAGGCCAGAACCTTTATGAGGTTTTTCTCTCAACAGCAGTTGGGATGTGTAGCTGGAGCTATCAAAGCAGAGAGCCCCACAAAGCTGACAGCAATCCAGTCCAGCTGCTGCACCCATGCTGATATCACATATATAAACATAAGCAAGACTTTGCAGAACCTTTTCTGCATATTTTGTGTTTTTATGCTTGGACATTGGCCAAGTGTTTTAGTTTTTTCAATTTTCATTTACTTTAACTGCCACAGCACAACCTTTGGGCAAACTGTAACCAGATGTAGCACATTAACAGAGTTGCAGTTGGAAGTAGGTCTATTGTGAGGTTGGTTCTCTTTTTACTGTGTTCCAGCATATGCCCCTTATAGAGCACATACTCCATCTAGTGGTGTGTGTGTGTTCTGCAGCAGATTTGAAGTGTTTATTTATTTATTTTATTGGACGGGTGGATTTCAATAAAAACATTGAACGTATCTTATCCATATTAATTCATAAGAGAAACAATAGGGGAAAATATTACACAATCAGTCTGAAAGACAAGTACTTCAACAATTTGAAAGTGCGGTGCATAGTTGTTTGACACATTGTTAGTATTGGCTATGATTCTTACCAGCTGAGCCTGTGAGACAGAATATATTAACAAGAGGATGAATATGAGTATGACAAGCTGTGTGTGTGTGTGTGTGTGTGTGTGTGTGTGTGTGTGTGTGTGTGTGTGTGTGTGTGTGTGTGTGTGTGTGTGTGTGTGTGTGTGCGCGCGCGCGCGCGCGCGTGTGTGTGTGCGTGTGTGTGTGCGCGCGCGTGTGTGTGTGTGTGTGTGTACGTACGTGCATACGTGTGTGTGCACATGTTTGTTTGAGAGTGTCATTTACTACCGACTTAATTCTAGTTTCCCATGAATGCACAAAGTTTCCCAATGTTTACTGGAATGGAAGTGAGAGCTTTTCCCAGAACACCTTTAGAGGGTTGGTTGATCTCAGCCAATCCAACGCATATCAGAACATACAGGCTGCGCATCTGGTTCTTGTCAGGGGGTCATAGTCATTCTGGTGCCAAACATAAAAATACCCTGACTCCTTTCAATTTCTCTTTCGTAATGTTAGAATGTCTTTCCGGTAAGCGATCATAAATCCCAGGCTTTATTGCTGTATTGATGCATCTTGGGAGATTTTGATGCTTCACCACACACACAAATAAATCCCATTATAATAATAAATAATTCATTTTATTTATAACACGTTTCATTGCAAAACAAGCTCAAAGTGCTGGATTTGAGAGATTATCTCTCAAATTTGTTTTGTCTACAGATGTTCCATTTGTTTTGCTTGTTGTTTTATTTACTCATATATAATAAATTAAAAAATACACGATAAATAATATACATGGGAATGTGAAGGAGAATTGTCTAAAAACCCTCCAGGGACCTGAACAGTGGCATTCTCCAGGCAGCACGTTATAGTAAATAACTGCTAAAATGCCAATATCAATACACAATCTCCAGGTATCTATCAGTAAGTATAGGACTGTTTTAGTAAGACAGTTTTAAGACATACGCCATATATAAGCAAACACCCAGTTCACATTGGAAACCCATGTGGAAAATATTGGTTGGTTATGAGAAGTGATTAAAAAGATGTGCCCATTTGTTTATGACCATTTCCCAAAACGTGTTTGAATACAAACGTTTGGTCCAAGTCGGAGTTTCCCCTGAGGGTAGATGTTTTTGTAAGCAATGTTTCTGCTGCCAGATACTCCCCAGGAAAAACTGTTGGGGAGCTTCATCCTTTCATCCCCACAACAAAGGCTGCCTTGTGCTTTGGGTCTTTAAGGGGCAAGTGTGGGATTCTTAACCCCCGGCTCAAAAAGAAGAGAAGATTTAAGTCTGTTGTTTTATAATGTCTCAGCAGGGACTCTGCTCTCCCAGTGGCGAAAAGGTTGTGATATTAACCACTCTCACAGTGCCACCCTGTGGCAGATAGGGTGTTAGTGTTTCATCAGAGGTGCTATTTATAGAACCTATACACAGTCTGTTGCCTTACGTCATTCTTTTAGACCATTTCCCTCAAATATTCCCTGATAACCTCTTACATTAGGCAACTAAAATAAATGTTCTATGTGTGAAGGTCCAGGTTTGTTTCCTGCGGTCTAAACAATCGTGCCAGCATACGCTTATAAGCGGTTGTGTCTGTGGCTGTGCAAACAAAGGTCGTCAAGTTAAAATTCCGCTCACATTTGTATCTTTACAAACAACTAGGAGTTTTCTAAGTCGGAGTAGATGAAGGTTGACAGTGTGTTGGCGTTGGCTTGCCTGTTTTTTGTAAACACATATTCCTCCTAGTGAAAGTCTTGTTGGATTAGAGGTTTAATGTTATTTGAGAATGTTATTAGAAACTGATTGTCCTGTGGACCATGTTCAGGCTGTATTGGCCTTAACTGATGTGATACTCAATGTGATTATATGAGAGAATGAGGCCCCTGGAGCACAGATAAACAGGATCTGTATCTGCGTAATGAAAATGTATGTTATGTTTAATTGAAGACATGCCTATTTAGTTGCTTGTTTGTCGACTGAAGTGCCTATACCTTGCAGATTATGATGGTGCTGGGGTAATATACTGTCTGCTCTGTGCTCCACAGTTCAGAGGCTAGTGTGGCCTAGTGAGTGGTACGGTGTGGCAGTAGATATGTTGTGTGCTGCCCCCTGGGCGCGTTGTGAGGCAGTAGTGCTGCTGTGTGCTGCCCCCTGGGTGCGGAGTGGTTGTGTTTGGGATGCATTGTTAGCACACTGCTCTAAACTCCCCTCTGCAGTATAGCCCCTTGAACATCTGCAACACTGAGGAATTAGCATTTCTGATCATGTTGACACACACACACACACACACACACACACACACACACAGACACACACACAGAAACTAGCCAAATAACGTATGTTATAGATGTCAATAAATATGTTGTGTGTTATGGACTTTCAAATAAGGCTATACAATATATACAATATGGCCCGGTTTCCCTTACAGGGATTAAGACTAGTTCTAGACTAAATCTCACTGTCAATGGAGATTCTCCATTGAAACTGATTTTTAGTCTAGGACTTGACTTAATCCCTGTAAGGGAAACCGGGCCTATATGTCTGAGGAAATTGTTTAAGGAAATTATACATGCCTACCCGTTTACCAAGATAGTGACATATCTTTTTTGTAATATGCCTGTTATTCCACTAGATGGCAACGGCTGTGCAATTTAAAATAACAGAGCAACAATTTATAACATGAGAAGCTATTAAACCATGAAGTTACGATTTACATCATGATACAATACATTTTCTGCAAAACAATAAAATTAACCAACTTTACAAAACTACACATATAATACATGTATCGCTCATGATTGGAAGGCGGGATGTTTGCGATGATATTAAATAACAGCACCAGATACAAATTTTTAGCTTTACAGTTCTGTTTTTGTCAGAGTTTCATTATATGCCCTTGTGAATACGCCCACTTTTGTGAATTTACGAAGATGATTGGCTGCTAAAGATAACGTGGCTCTGTCTAGTCAGTGATTGGTCGAGACGGTCTGGTCCATTACGTTATGCTTAATCTACAAATACACAGCGAGCTTTAGAAGGAAGACGTAATGGTGTGATTCCTAGTGCCCTTGCAATGGTCGTCATTCTAACATTACTTGGCAAATTCCTGAATCGGGAGTCACGATGAAGGTACAGTGTTGCAATTTTTATGTGAATGATGCTGGCAGGTCTTAAATTGTTCACGGTATCATTAGATAGGTTGTGACAGAACTTCCATTTAATGTGGTGCATCAAAAGATATAACAAAATAATGATAGCCAATCTCAAAATTGACATCATGTTATGATACTGTGATGCATTGTTAGGTCGTATGGTTCTGTTTTATATTTAATAGCTATTTATTTATCAGATATTATTTACTCATCGATTGGTTTTTTAATTGTCCAATGGATTAACGGTGTTCCAAACAGTGTTCTATTTGTTAATATAATGACTGCATGTTACGTTGTAACAGCATGCATTCGTTCCACAGCTTTTGATATTAATTAGATGTCTCTCACCTCAGGGTGCTTGTTGGTTCAGTCCTCTTGCAGTGGATACAGCAACGATTTTAATTTACCACGAGTTTAATCCTCTCGCTAATATGATTAGTCAATAAATGAGAGAATACTATGTCTTAATAATAACTAGTATGTGCACCTTGGGATAATCATGTATGCTTCAGCCTGAGTTTTTATTTATTTTTTACTCACAGGTACTCAGCACAGGAATGCAGGCTTAAGGTGTTTGGCCCTGACAATTAGTGTGGAAAGTAATTCAAGTTATGTGTTCTAAGTTCTATTCACTTAATTGTGTTCAGTTAATTGTAATTCATATTCACATTCACATTCACATTCACATTCATTATATAGGGAGAGACCAGAACATAGTCTGTTTCTAATGTTAGTGTACTACTTATAAACATAATCTGCGATTCTAAAGAGATTTTCCATGAGGCTATACTGCTCTGTTTTGAATAGATTCATACAATATATTGTGCTGTTTCTCTTCTTACTCCTGGGTTTTTTCTCAACAATAGTTTGATGCAGACAAGGTATTTCACAATAGCAAAACCGTCCCTTTGTTTCAGAAACATTTAAGGAAACATAGATTTTCTCCCTTTGAAGACATGGCATGTACCATGTTAGGATGAATAGAACTGTCCATAGTACATATCACCGAAAGAGAGCACAGAATAAACAAATTTTGTGATGTGGACTTTCATCAGACACGGATCAGTACGTGTCACAATACGTAGCAGTATAAACTGGGTTTTTGCAGTCTAATGTGCTTGAGCCTATTAAGCTGTTGAATCATCTCTAAAGTGCGCTTCACTTATAGCTTCACCTCATAGCATAAATAAACTGAAATCATGTAATTAATTATATATAAAAACATGATATCGGATAGATTGTATTAAATTGAACTATAAATAAAACATATTTATAATTACTACATTTGGTGCACACAATGCAGTGCTCCATTAATTGTATGGTTCTAAATGATGTTATTCACAGCATTTGCCACACAGGAAGATGTCTACAGTACAGTCCTAAATTATAAAACGAATTGTGAAATCTCGGTTCAGGTCTGTAGACACAAAATGTTATAGTGAGTAACTCTGCAGAGTAGCAGACTCATGGCTGTTTTTATTAAATCTGATACACAACTTTAATAATGTCGGATTATCTGCTCAGTAGACAAGCTTCAGTTGTATTGCTTGCACCCTAACATATTCCTGAACTAAATCACTTTGTTTGATTTTATTAGTATTAGCTGTCCTCCATCCTGGGGGGTACAGTTTACAGCAATTCATTTCCTGACAGAGCAAGCAGGCATTTGTGTTCTAAAGTTCACACTAAGTGCCAAGCCAAAGACTAGGACAGATGCTGCAAGGAGCATACTGTTTGGCTCACAGCCGGTGAATGCACATGGAAGATTACATCCGTTCATACTGGCAGGCAGTGTTTCCTTTGTGCTTCCACTGTTTACTCGTTGAATGATGACTTTGATTGAACCCGCTTGGTGTTTCTGTCAATCTGCCTTCCTATTCTCAATTGGAGGGGAGTATAGAGAGACTGCCAGCTGACGGCACACTTCACTTCATGAATGGCACCTCCACTGGATGCCAATGAGAAATACTCCAGAGAGAGAGAGGGGGGAAGAGAGGGGTAACACGGGTGAAAGAAAAGTATTTTAAGGAAAGGTGGATTGATGCTTGATATAACTGTCATTTGTGTTGGCCTATACTAGTAAAGCCAGAATGTAAGCGTATACACACGTGTAACTTTTAATGTGTAACTCCATGTTGTGGGCAGAACAATACAAAACAAATTGTATTTCCCTTATTCAGTGACAGGTTTATTAACTTCAATCAATATTATGGTTTGCGCAGTAGACTAATCCAGTTTTGAGTGCTGATCAAGTGACCCCTCACTAAATGTGGAAAGGTATCAGCCACCTCATCTAATCTCTGCCCCTTTGGCATTTTAGTAACGGCAACGATTTAGTCCACCATAGGAAACAAAACAGACAAATACCAGCTGCCTCACAAGGTGATTTTTATCCTATCACCTTCGCTTTCCAGGTTAGTTATACAGGTATATTATCTTTATTCCTTTAATCCGACTGAGTAAACACCAAGAAGACAGACCCTCAGCTAACAGCATGCAAAAGTGATAGGTGAGCCTTACTTTGGCTTTCAGATAAGAAAGGCTGAATGGGTTTTTAACACAGTTCACTACTGTTACTCTTTTTGGCGGCTATACCCTCGCTCCCCCTCTGTGGAACCCAGAGGGTGCTAATTGAGGTGACAGGGGAAAGCTCTGCCACTGGCGCTGAGCCAGATAGGAGTGATTTCATGGCCAGACCGCTGTATCTCATCCTGGTAAATGTAGCAGATGAGTTAAGGATGGCGATAATAATCTTTTAAGTGACGGCCTGAATTGACGGCATTGCCTTGGAATTGAAGTCATATTTTTTCTGCTCTGTCTGTTTGTCTCCTTGAACTGACTTCATGGAAAGTAACTGTTGGTTGCAAACTGTTGGTTGCATGCTAATACATACAGTACTCTTGCAGACGGTATAGTTAAAGACTTTAAGTTGCAATGATGTTATGGTTGGCCCCCTCTATATACATCCATTACATTACACAACAGAGTAAAGGACAGCAACCAATATTGTGTCTATTACATATATGGCCATTATTTGGTCAACTCCCTGGTCTACATCCTGTTATTATCTAGCACATACTATAGCAATGTAAATGCTGTATAGCCATCAATGTATTGAAAATACATCAACAAACAGTAGTCATTTCCTCCCAGATCCCTTAGTGCAGTGACTACACCCTTGATTCCATGAGAAGCTTCACATCTAGCTCTCAGTTCATGGATATTGTGACTGATAGCTATGCATGTGAAGGCGGTGAGGTAAAAGTCACAGTGTGGCATGGTAGTTCATAGGCCTAGCCTAGTCACAGTGTGGCCTGGTAGGTCATAGGCCTAGCCTAGTCACAGTGTGGCCTGGTAGTTCATAGGCCTAGCCTAGTGCAGCCCAGCCTGCTTTAGAGATGAGAATATATACACTGGCCTCTGTACAGGGCCCAGAGCCACAGGGAGCCGACCACTGTATGCTCATGTCAGCTATTGATTCCCCAGACCATGGAACAGAAGACATATTCTTTTCTCGTCCCCTCCCCTCTCTTCTCCTCTCCTCTCCCTCCCTCCGTCCCTCTCATCAGTATGCTCGAAGGAACTGATTCTCAGATCGCACCATCTTGGCTCGCCAGTACTGGACAGTTAGTCTCGTGGTCAGGAAACAGATGCAAGTCACATCCTTTGCTTACTGCTCCTAAAAATAAAGTCAACGTTGAGTAGTGTCCATTTATTGCCAGGCCAGAATCTAAGGCTATACACATTAAACTGTAGCTTGATTTTCACTGCAGGCCCAAATAAGATGAGTCAGTACTTTTGCAGCTTTTTCTGGCTATAATATTAAACCAAAGACAAAATGAACACATCAGTTGTACATTATATTGGCGTGTTCAGATTTCACTAGTCAATGCTGGCCCTGTAGTGGGGGGTAATATAACCACCAATGTGATTTAAGTGTGATTAAGAAACGGAGTAAATTGTCCTCTGATGATTTGATGCCTGTGATCCATTTTATGCCCCCCCCCCCCCCCCCAAAAGACTCAACACAAAAATGGACTCAACTTGGTCCTCGCCTTTCTAACCAAAAGACTGAAAAAGCACTCATAATAATGAGTACTATAACCCCACTCAACACTTCTTTCTCTATCTCTCTCTCTCTCTCTCTCTCTCTCTCTCTCTCTCTCTCTCTCTCTCTTTCTCATTGTGCTGAGCCAGGGCTATGTTTATTCCTCGGTGTGTAAAGACTCATTTTCACTGCCATACTCAGGAATCTGCCTGATGTGATGGCCTGCCTGCCACACATTTTCTCTCTATGTTTTCTCAGACCCTGTATTGTGGTGGCTGTGGTAACTGTCCACTACACTTTCCTCATATAGCTTTTAGTGTTATGGAGCAATTCATCCATGGGATAATTCTATAATGGCTCATTTCCACCAAGCACTAGGTAATGGGTCAGAGCGGAGCGGAACGGTTATTTTTGCGTTTCCACTGGCAAAGGTTGTGTAGGGTTCCCTCCTGCTTTTCGCTACCCTTCTGTTGAGGTTCTAGCACACAGACCCGGTCCCAAAAGGTGGAGCTATAAACACTAAAGATCGTTGATTGGTCAACAGAAATGTCACTTTGTGCGCCGTCTTTGCTTAGCCAACGAGGCATTCTCCTCGTCTGCATGAAGTAGCATTTCCCAAACTCTCTTGTTTATTTTGGTGTTATTTCGCCTCGCTGCCTTCAGCCTTTTATTAAACAAAGCTTTTCTCTTTGTTGCAATCAGCATCGACATACCGAGAAGAAAGAACGCAAAACATTCTATATCCTCCATTGTGATTGTTATGTTTTTATTCTGTGACGTTGACTATGATGTCATGATAGTTATGTGGCTATGAACCCCGCCTACATTTTAGGGTACCCGTTTGCGGTGGAAATGCAGTGTAACCATTCCGATACGTAGCGACCCGACCCGACCCGTTAGCGTTACGTAATGTTTGGTGGAAATGAGCCATAAGAGACATGTGAGTTTTTCCTTTGAATAGTGATGTAACACACAGGGCAACGTCCTCATCCATCATAGAGCTCGGATTAAAGATGGAGTAATTTGATTCGTGATTGTGTGTGTGTGTGTTTGTGTGTGTGTGTTTCTCTTCTGCAGGCAGGGGCCACGTCCATGTGGGCGTCATGCTGCGGCCTGCTGAACGAGGTGATGGGCACGGGCACCGTGCGGGCACAGCAGCCTGGCTTTGGGGCCGGAGCAGGGCCCTTCCGCTTTGCCCCCAGCGCTGGGTACTCCACATACCCCCCCACCAGCTCAGGGAGTGCTGGGCAGCTGTGCAAGGCCTGTGGACTGGCCTTCTCCGTCTTCAGACGCAAGGTACGTCCACTGGGGAGATGTGGAGGGATCCCACTCTCAGTGCACCACAACACTGGGGATGAGGAGTGTTACCATATGAGTTACCATGTTAGCAACACACAGAGGATTGGGCAGTGTTAAACCTGAGGTATTAGAATTTCCATGAGTTCACTAGCCTGGCCTGTCCAAGGCACAACCCAACATCTGTGAAAGCCTATTGGTCCAACAGCTACTGTCAATGCTAAATGGTGCAGCGGTACAGTGTGAGCCAGGTAGCTGATGAAAGGTCCAGATTGGGCCATCTTCAAGGGAGTAGGCAGCTCAGACGTCACTTATCAGTCGCCCAACACCTTCTACCATTCCCATCGTAGGGCCACTATCTGGATGCACACACGACACACATACAAAGACACAAATGTGGGCCTCAGCGTGATATTTGTGTGGTGGACGCAGCGGTGCCTGGAAGATTAATACAGACGATTGAAGAATGGGACCTGTCAGTGCCAGATTGTCCTCTTTCTGGACCACAGCACATTTGCACGCCAGTGATATGGAAATGAGGCCTGCCATGTCCCATCTTGGCTGCCTGTTTAGACTGTCGTGGCATTCCCCTGCATCAGTATAGAGGGAGAAGCTGTCAATTTCAGAAACCCCTTGACCACACATTGTGAACTTTGAGTTGTACTTGTAGCGAGTATCTTTTTGGGGGGGGAAAAGGCTGTCTTACAAATGTGATAGATCCTCTTTATTAACTGTAATCAACAGAATGGGGAAACTGAGTCGATAAACAAACGTAAATACCAACAGACTTCCTACAGCATTAACCTGTGGCTGATGAATGGAAAGGGATCCTTTAACACGTGAGGTGAACACACACTTTGACTTACCTCACTCTCTCTTCTTCTTCTCCCTCTGTACCCATCAATCTGGCTCCCGCAGCACATCTGCTCCGACTGCAAGAAGAGTTTCTGTGCGCTGTGCTCCGTGCTCCAGGAGAACCTGCGCTGCTGCGCCACCTGTCACCTCCTGCGCGGCACCGCCTTCCAGCGGCCCCAGCTCATGCAGCTGCGCGTCAAGGACCTGCGCCAGTACCTGCTGCTGAGGAACATCCCCACGGACACCTGCCGGGAGAAGGAGGACCTGGTGGACCTGGTGCTCTGCCACCAGGGGGCGGCCGACACCCCCGGAGCCATGGACGAGGACAGGGACGAGGAGGGTGAGGAGGAAGAGGTGGAACGCGACGCGGAGGAGGCGGAGGCGGAGGAGACGGCGGACACGGACAGTGTGCACTCGCTGGCCCACTCGCTGCACGCCTCGCCCCCCTCGGCCACGCGCTCCACCTCAGAACAGTCGCTGATCTCTGCCTCTCACGGAGACACGCTCAGCCGCAGTGACAGCTCAGGGACCAACAACCAGGTGGGCATTTTATACACTCACACACACACACACACACTCACACACAGATAAACACAGTTCACTTGGTGTCTCGCTGTCTAACATCTGTTGGCACCTCCTTTTCATATGTCTTCCTTCTTTGATATCTGTCCTCCTTAAATCAAAGCTCATTAGTTTCAAAGGCACAGTCGCCATTTTGCGACTTTGTTGTTGTTTCTAGCAAACCAACAGTTCAACAGCATGTTTATGTTTCTTCAAACTACAGCTTAGTGGAAGGCTAAACTAGCAACACAATAGTTTACGATAAATCCTCTAACATTTATCAATTTAAGTTAAAAACAATGAGTGATTGTCTTGAGAAATGGAACGCGGACTTTACAAAAAGGATTGCTGACTGTCCAAAACCTTTGCACCGTCTTTGGTTATGGAGTGTAAGGATGGCGTGAGGATGTCTCTGCTTGAAGTCTGGTGCTCTGTCGTGGATGAAGGGGGATGCTGCAGCCTTGTTTTCCCCGCTCACAGCATGGAAAAAGCCTGGCTCTCAGGACAGCCACGTGACGGCTGGAGACAGCTGTGCTCTCGGTTAGTGCGCAGCCCCTGGAGCATCCAGCGACGGGGCTTAAGCCCTTTGCCCTTTTTCAGGCTGGTTAACGCTGAGACGGTTATGTAATTCACATGCAGGTTCACTTCATATGTGACTCCCCCGCTAGCGTCGCACAACTTTCACTGGACAACAACACAACCGTTCTACTCTGGTCCCTGGGAGACCCTTGTCAAGGTCAATGTAAGGTCCCCCTTTGTTGGCTTCAAAATGAGCCGAGCTGATGCGGGTGCAGTCTATGGCATATTAGAGGCGGCGTGGTGTTTTTTTAAGGGTTAGTGACGTGTAAGCCTGACGTCAGAGGGTGAGGAGAGTGGCCACAGCACCGCCAGGCAGACACATGCATTATTAACACAGAGGCAGTCTGGGAGTTTCTTGCGTGCTGGAATGTGGCGTGTAAAGAGGATACAGTTTTGAGGCCGGCTTGCGTTTGTGAAGAGTGCTGCAGCCTCCACTTCTGCCGAGCCTATCCCTCAGTGGGATGTCACAGGGGAAGAGCTCCCTCTAGCCATTAGCTAATTGCTCTCTGTATGGTAGAAATAGGGAGCGAGGGAGAGGAGGGTGCTACTTGCATGATTTTTACCCTGTCCTGTCCTGTGTGTGTGTGTGTGTGTGTGTTAATGCAGCAGCAGTGTGTTCTCCATAGACGTTTCATGGCATCCCTGAAAGGCTGCTTCTAGAGCCAGCAAACTCTTAACCCCAGCCATGAAAGAGAATAATGAACGACTTTCTTTAGATTGGAATAGGCTCTGCTGCCGATTGGGTGTAAAATATAGTCCCTGAGCGGGTATTGTGTTACATGCTGTGGCCACTCTCCTCCATACATTCAAGGCCATCCACAATCTAGCCCCTCCATACCTGTCTGATCTCATTGATATTAACACTCCCACCCGGTCCCTCAGATCTACCACCTCCATCAACCGTCCCCCGAATTCGTCTGTCCATCGAGCCTTCAGCTGCTCCGCCCCCACGTCTATGGAATGACATCAAAAATCTGGACTCAATTTCCTGTTTCCAAAACCACCTCAAAACCCATTTGTTTAGGCTGGCTTACTGTCCCACGTGATGCTTTTTAATGCTTGATTGCAGGCTCCATGCCTTTTTAATTGTATACTACTTATTTTGATCTTATTTTATTTTATTTATTTATTTATTTTTATTATTTTTATGAGAACTGTTTTTTATATTACTGTACGGCGACCTTGAGTGCCTTGAAAGGCGCCTTATAAATTCAATGTATTATTATTATTATTATTATTATTATAAATCTTTGTTTTCATTCGACATCTAAAGAAAATGAAGATGGTTTGTTTTTACTTAGCAAGTGATTATTTTGAGCTTTCTCCCCGATGGTTTGATATCTAATGTTGACTAAGCTTGGGAAGCTTTGGGAAATTACTCCTCATGTTGTTCTTGATAAGTGCAAAGACAGATCAAAGTGAAGGACCCATAAACCAGTTCTGTGCAAAGCAATATGGCTGGACGTGTTCTAGACCCATGTTCTTTTCAACTGATTTGATTATCTGTTATCTGTATTTCCAAACATAGGATCATGGAGATACTTCAACAGTATCCCTTCTGAACCTTGAACACAGTGAAAACATCCTAGAGGTAGGGTTACCCTGTTAGCGTTCATCTGCCTCCCTGTGCTCTCGGCTTCATGTTTCATAACGGACATATGTGATAAGCATCCAGTTCTGTTGGAGGCAGCTCTCTGATGTCCGTCCCGTCTGGTGTGTAGGTCAGCCCGGCCACACAGAGGAGGATCCGGGCCTCACTGTCTGACCTGGACAATGAGGAGGCCATCGAGAACCTGTCTGTGCGCCAGCTCAAAGAGATCCTGGCCCGCAACTTTGTCAACTACTCGGGCTGCTGCGAGAAGTGGGAGCTGATCGAGCGTGTGCACCGTCTGTACAAGGAGAACGAGATCAACAGGAAGTCCTGTAGGTTATCTGCCCAACACTATGCATGCACTATGTCTGTGTTACAGCCTTCCTTATTCCCTTAGGGGAAATTATCAGCTTTCCATTTCCAATAGAAAGGCACTAAACATCCTTTATGTTTTTTATCATGCAGTGGAAAATGTCAGCAACAGCATAACTGCAGGTAAGAACTTTGTTTCATCGTGTTGTCTAATACCTTCTAGAGACATACACAAATGAGTTGAAGGTAGATTTTGATAAATATGAATGTGGAATTGAATTAAGAATAAGGTGTTACTCTTCACTGATAATACCAATAGAATACTAATAGTGTTTTATTGTTGCCCCCCTTTTTAATGGTAGTGGTAGCATACCCTCCACCTATCTGCAATGGTGGCGTTGGAGGTAAGACACTCATGCATGGTGTAAAAGCGTCCGTCCTCAAAGACGTGCTTTTGTGACCAGATCCCACGCTGTGTGTCCACGCCTGAATCAAACAACATCATCCCATTGTTTACACGGTGTCCTTATCTCCTGTTCCCCGTGTCATTTCCTGCCTGGGGCCTCGTTCCATCCCGTTGTCACCGCTGGCTCTAAGACTCTTTCACCTCTTTTTGACCCATCGTGTTATTGTTCACAGACGTGTATCTTCATCAGTTCTAATGAAGTTGCTGTGCATGCGTCATAGAGTCACTCTCGACTAATAGCCTGGGCTTGAGGATCCCCTTACTTAATACAGTGAGTCCTGTGCTGGAGGAGGATCAGGCTCAAGCTGTGGAGCAGAGCAGCAGTGCATCAGATGCTGACACAGCGTGAGAGTGGGACGGGGCAGAGGAGAACACCTTCCTATGCGGATAGTCATCGTTTTTTCTCCCCCCCTCTCTTTCCTTAGATGTTTCGAGAGCTCAGCTGGCGTCAGATGACAACCTGTGTCGTATCTGCATGGATGCTGTCATCGACTGTGTTCTGCTGGAGTGCGGTCACATGGTCACGTGCACCAAGTGTGGCAAGCGGATGAGCGAGTGCCCCATCTGCAGGCAGTACGTGGTACGAGCAGTGCACGTCTTCAAGTCTTAGCGGCCGATCTGCGACTAGCGTGCCCATCCCCCCAAGCCCTGGATCAGCAGTGAGAGTGAAAGCCACCGTGTCCTGATGCTGCAGCAGCTTCCTGCCACTTCTACTGTCCCCTAGAGGCTTACTGATTGGCCTGCTACGTGTCCTACTACCACTTCTACTGTCCCCTAGGGGCTTACTGATGGCCTACTATGTGTCCTACTACCACTTCTACTGTCCCCTAGGGGCTTACTGATGGCCTACTATGTGTCCTACTACCACTTCTACTGTCCCCTAGGGGCTTACTGATGGCCTACTATGTGTCCTATTACCACTTCTACTGTCTCCTAGGGGCTTACTGATGGCCTACTATGTGTCCTACTAGTAACTTTAACCACCCCCACACCCCCAAGTCTCCTCTCAGTGTACTGCCACTGCTGTGAACTCTCATCAGGCTATTTCGGGACAAACACCCATTGTACACTCATTGCCCTCCAATTATTTATTTTTTATTTCAGTGCTTTGTTTCAATTGGTAGCATTCTATACAGACTCATACACAATGGAATAGAAGGGGAGTCTTGTGAATACTTGAAGTAAATTGATGCGCTGTCTGGTGGAGAAAAATGCGATTGACCTGAGGTGGAGATCATATCCCAGGGTTGTGGACGTTTACACATTTGTGCTTTTTTTAGTATGTGCAATATTATAAAAAAAAAGGAAGTTTGTTTGTGTGTGTTTGTAACTGACGAACTAACTGTGTTTTGATGTGGCTGAATGACGGCGTTTCACTTTTGAAACATATGGTAGAAAAGGTGCCAAACTTTATACCAGAGTCAGGCGTATGACGTCAATTCAACCCACCGCACATTGAATGGGTTCCAAAAAAGTATGCATCTTGCAAAGCCAGACAGCATGGTCTGGTTGATACAAAAAATTATCTACTGTCTCATTACTTCAAATTTGGGAAATAATTTATAAAACAAATGTGTTGTCATATGAGCCGGTGAACAGCTTCTATAATTGGTCAGATTAGGGTCCTTGGTGTGAACATTGTGTCACTACTCACCTGAAAACGTGCAGCAGCATTTTGGTCACTACCATGAAGCTCTGTGTTCTACTGCAGCTTGATTTGTTGTTTTGATTCAAGAGCGCAGAGAGGTTCACCTACGTAAGAACAACCTCTGTTTTGTTAATTTGTGTGATTTTATTTTGCTTGGACAAGCCTGCGTCTGCTTCAACCTGTCTACTGTGGTATGATAGAGCACCATGTACACTGTGACTAGATGGACTACCACAGTGTTCTTGTCTTTTTTGTACATTTTAGATTTATTTAAAATGTAGTCAGAACTGCCCTGTCGGCATTATTTAACTTGAGAAATGCCACACCACTATTTTATCCCAGGTGTATTCTGTCTGCTTGTGTTGTCCATTTACAATGTTAAAACTTTAGAAGTAGGTATCAGGTGCTATTTCCTGTTTTCTTCTCTGCTTATTGTCCCATATATTTTGTTATGTTGATGTGTCTTTTGATATATTAAAATCACAGCATATTCCAAGAGAGGAAAATTAAACTAATGGCCAGTCTTGGTTCATCTGTTTATTAAATAAAATGCAACAATTGCTTTCTGTCAGTCAGTTTACTTAAATGCTTATTTATAAATATGTACTTATGCCTGTGGTATGTTAACATAGATGAAAAGCTATTGTAATTAAATTGCATCTAATAGACAATATTGTTGTTTACTGATAAGTATATTTTTCCATTTTATTTTGAAAGCTCTTAATATTTTTCGTTGTTGTAACAGCTGTAAAATGCAATTTTTCAGAATGTACTGTAAATGCTCTTAATTTCCTCAGATAACTGTCTTTATAAACAAATCAAAACAGAGAGCCCTATGGTAATGTGACATCTCACAATTAAAGTTACTTTATAATTTTTTGTGGAAGCATTTTTGCCTTAGTTTGCTATACATCAAAAACACCTATTGAGAAAATATGACACACGGTAAGCAGACTGTGCCACTATGTACACTGCTGGTGTGCTGCTATTTCTCAAAGATGTCACTTGAGGGCAGCTACAACATTTTAAACTATGGGAACATAGGCACTCAATAGCATCTGGGCTCATTGTATTTGAGAATGTTTTTATTTTGGTAATTAAAAAGAATATGACTTACTATATTTAATAAAATACAGTATATTAAAAACGAAAATGGAAAAATCCTACTCTTTTCTATTTATGCGTCATAACCGCAATAGAAAAAAATTAAGTCTCCAGGTCCAATGATGACCAATTAATTTAAATGTATGTCGTTTAAAACATATTTATTTTGGAGTGTAAAAACATTCATAAATATTCCAATATAGGAACAAATAACACATTTTGTTTACATATTGCACACAATGCCTAAAACTTCACCCAAAATGATAAGTTACGGACAGCAATGGCAACAAAGAAACAACTTTAAGCTGAGAAATTAGAATTAGTTTTAATATCTCAAAGGTAAACTTAATACTTATTACACTTGTCACATAATTGAATACTAAAATATTCCAACTGTATTCAGTACACATGGGGTTTTTACATTTTCATACAAAACATATTTTTATCAAAATTTCGATATATTATACCTCTTTCATTGAGTCTTCTGTGTCTATTTCAGTAAAGAACACTTTAATAGCAAACATAGTAACCACGTATGGTCAGTAGGTTTTCAAAGTTGACTACATTCTGCATATTATGAATAATGTTTACATTATGAAGCCAGGACTTTCTCTCTGCTGCTCGCACAGCAGGAAGAACCAACGACCACACAAGTGTGATGGCCTACTACGATTTGGAGATAAAGAATCTCAGAATAATATATTGATACTACTTACAAACTAACTAGCATACCATATATCATGAACCATATGCCATGATCATCCTGGTCCTCTGCTTTATTTTTTTCATGTCAAACAGTGCAATTAGGCTTTTCACTATTAAGAAAGTGAAGTGGACACACAGTACATAGTCCTACAGACAGCAGAAAGTACCATTGTTTATATACAAACAGAACTGTGCCATGTAAAAAATTATAATATTAAAAAAACGTTTACAAAGGAAATACAAGCTACTATCCTACAGTATTAGCCCAAAAAAACGTCATTATAAAAAGCTGAACAGAGACATAAGGTGAATCATTTCATTACAAATGGTACTGTACATCAGTGCATACAATACGGCACATAGCGATGTGAAACACTTTCTGATACAAAAATAGTCCTATAGAATGCATTCACTTTGCATTGAAACACGGGAAATGTAGGCTTTGAATAACAGAACATGATCTTTCTATACAAACAATGTTCATTCCAAGAAATAAATAATGCAAAACGGTGCAACAATTTAAGAAAATACAACAGTACAGAAACATGCTTTGCCATAAAGCTGGGTATCCTGCCAGCCTTAGGTTAAAAGGTTAAAAATTCCGTTTTTGGAAATTAAATAAACAACGATATTCTGGCATTAGCAGCACAAGTTCCCTTATGACTTGTCACAGCAACACGCATCTCTGCAGCCTTCCCATGTGGGTTGGGTTGTGAATCACAACACCTCTTTCCACAATAACAAAACAAACAATGTGTCACAGCCAGTGCATAATGGTTTAGTCCTCATTGTCCTCGGCCGACTAGCTGATTTTTTGCAGTAGTTTCTCTTCGACCAGACCAAACTGGACGCTCACTGACATCTCGGCTATGAACTGTTCGCAGCCCTCCTTGGTCACCTGCTTGCAATAACGCAGGTCAATATGACAGATGCTGCCACAGCGCTTGAAGTAGGTCAGCGACTGGTCCGTGACTCTGTTGCACACTGGAGGGACGAGACAGATGAGAGGTAGTGGTTAGAAAATGAGTTAAGGGACTGGCAGTGATGAATGGAAGACCTCCTACACAAACCCACCATCTTGTTTAAGGAAACATTTAGGTACGGTACACTGCTATATTCAAAATAGGGGGTGTTGGGATCATTGGGATGTCTGAAAATAGAATCAGCAGCATTTTAAATGAGGGAAAATGAATGCACAAGAGCATGACATATTCTGTGTAGTCAACTTGCTGTCAAATGAATTCACAACAAAGATGATCACATTTATAATACAAATAAATTTAAACAGATACCAGTCTCAATAAACAAAAATAAAGATTATCCATTAGTATATCTGTCAATCAACCTATAGATGAATCCACTTAGCTTGCCTGGACAGAAAGGTTCTGGGAAAAGGCACAGGTAAAAGTGGACATTGCTTTATGAGTAATGAGGGCTCCTACTTGTTCCTGATTACTGTACCCAAGCACGATTGAGCATCACTCTCTTGGTGACTCACAGCAGATTAGATTTTTTATATAATCCCATTAATTCAACAGTGTTGCACAAGTAGACACCATACGTCTTTACTTCATATCAAAGATTGGATGTGGTATTAATTAAAGACGTATTGACGAGCCCTTCCATGACAGAAGCCGGTCTCCTACCTGACAGGTTGATGTCGGTGAGGGAGTCCCGCGTGGTGGTGCCAGCAGCGGTCAGGGCATTGACCGACTGGTCCGTGACGTGGTTGCAGTAGCTGAGGTCCAGCCGGGAGAGCAGGGGCATGTAGCGCATGAGGAGCCGCAGCGAGGCGTCTGTGATGTCCAGCCCAGCCAGACGCAGCTCTACCACGTTACGGAGCTTACTCCTGTTGTCCAGCTGACCTGCAGGGACAAAGAGCTATTAGGACACTACAACCAGAATGGGTGTCACCATATATGTATGTATATGTATGTGTGTATCTGTATGTGTATATATATATAAATATATATATATATATATATATATATATATATATATATATATATATATATATATATCCACCCAGAGTAAAATTTGAGTATGCTGTAATCAGCCATTTAGCCCAGAGGCTCCAAAGTGACGTTGCTGCATATAGAGGCAGTGTAAAAGGCCTCCAGTAGAGGGCACCACAGAGCAGAGTATGGGCATGTAAACATCAGCGTCGACAATACTGCAGTGCAGACAACTACCCCTGCCTTCACACTAACAGGGAAATGCAGTGGGTAATCTTCTAATCCGTTACACTGCTCTCTCACTCGATGGGCTAGAGTCTGGTGGGGACTACCTGGCCTGTTGTCTGTCGGGGGGGACAGCAGGTCCTTCATCTGGGCGTCTTTGAGCCCCTCCACCCACTGGACGTCCAGGGTGCGGAGCAGGGGGCAGCTGGAGGTGCAGAGCGCAGAAACGGCCACCCAGGAGCAGCCTGACAGCAGGAGAATCCGCAGACCTGCAGGGCACACACTCTCCTTTAGCGGGACGTCAACCAAGCCTCCATCTTCACCGGATCTCTATAGAACTGTTTCCTCCCCCTTTCTATAAGCCTCAAATGATTTTCCAGTTCTCACCAGTCTTGTTCGGTTTGAATACCCCCATGCATCAGCTCAAGTTGTGAATAAAACTATCCCACATTTTTCATTTAAAAATCGTATTAGCATACTGCAGAGTTTTTCGTTAAACTGTAGGAGAGAAATAATCAAACAGAAACAATATCTATGCAAATGTAATTACAGCCACTGCATAATCCTGCAAAGAAAGCAACAAAGTAACACAGAAAATCCGCAGAAAAATGCAGGAGGCCCGAGGGATACAATTATCCATCTAAGGAGGCGAGCACACACACACACACACACACACACACACACACACACACACACACACACACACACACACACACACACACAAGCATTTACTGAAACTCTGCCAGCCCCATATCCAATCGCTTCAGAACAAACAAAAAAAACAAGCCTACATAATTATTTTCCAGTTAAAGACTACTCTCACCTAGCTATTTACAGTTTCTTACAATCGCTTCGACACTAAAAACACAACCTTGTGGTAATTTTTCAAAACACAAGGACAGCACTCAAAACCATCAGCACAAGCGGTCATATTTAAAAAATCTCTCTTTTTGCATTCATATCTTTGGAGAAACCTTGCACATTCAGAATCACTGGTTCAAATAACTAAGTCATGATGAGGTACCATAGGAACAATAATTTAGATCACCCACACACAACATATCAATAGTTTCACTGTTAGTTCTTTGTACAATCCTATGATATTGAAGTATTACTTGATACACGTTTCAACATGGTAACAAAATGCGACTCTGCAAAAAGAATAGTAGTGAGAAACAGCAGAATCATTTAATTAAGTTATAGAGTCAAATAAAATGTATTTACTGAACAAAATAAAATCACAAACCTAGGACAAAACAAACAATTTGAACAAAAACATCTTCCTCAACGGACTGTCTTACTGTACTGTAAAATACAAAAGCTTGTTCTCTACCATGACCCTACACACCACCTCTCAATGGAGGCCCAGGGACACCTCTCAGAAGGGGTATGACCATTCCTTTCACCACAATATCCTCTTCCTCCACATATTTGTCTCACTTCCATAAGAAAAATTACCATAAGGTTGTGTTATAAGTGTCGAAGCGATTGTAAAAAACAGTAATTCACTGCACCATAGCGTTGCTGAGAGTGTAAGTGCACATTTTGGCATCCTCATGGATGTTCAAGCCTAAGCTGTTGGTCAAATGTGGGGTAAGGGTCAGAGTGAACGTCAGATCACCAAAAAGATAGCATGTGCCTACGTCACATAACCAAAGAGATAGTGTGTGCCTTTCTAAAACACTGAAGGCCAGTGTAACATGATAGAGATGTATAGAGATGTGTTCCCATATGCAGCCGTGCTGTGTTCCCCCTTGACTAATAGAATGATTTATGTAGCTAAGACGGATATACTCCTGTACTTACTATGTTGTTAGAATAAACTGACCTGCACTCTGTCGTCATTAATACATTTGTACTTGGTTATTGCCTGTTTCCTTCCCTCTGTTTAAATGGTTATTCTCTGTGAAGGAGTGAAAACATCCGTGACAGGAGTCCGGCTTACCGGGCAGGCGGTTGATGAGCCAGCTCAGTTGTTTCTTGGAAATGTTGGTCCAGCTGAGGTTCAGGGCCACTGGCTGTCTCCGGATGATGCCACTCAGCATCAGTGGGCTGATGGACTTGCAGCGGTTCAGGTCAATATGACTCCACAGCCTCTTGTCACAGCACCTGAGGAGACAGAGAGCAGGGTCAAGACAGGATCACACTATCAATCTCAGCCGACTCTGGGAGGGATGGGGGAGGCTAACACTGCCAAAAGGACATCACATAGTGTCAGTAGAGCAGTTAAAAACTCTAACCATTACATAAAACACAGAACATATCGTGAACCATCCAGACAGGCTTCAGCTAACTCTGGAACGGCGTAGCCACAAACCCACCATCTGTTCCAGGTCTTGCAGACGCGCATGCAGACGCAAAGGTCCTTGTGGGTGAGGTGACTGAAGACGGCCATCCAGACCTCACGCCGCATCACGTGGCTCTGCCCGTCGGCCATTAGCAGCACGTCGGGCGGCGGGCTGATGGGAGGGGGCCGGATCACGTGGCGCTCCATCTGGACACACTTGGGCGGCGAGCGGCAGGGAGGGGGTCGGGGGCACACGGGCGTGATCAGGGGGCTCCTCTGGCGACCCAGGGGGGAGAGCTGGAGGGGCGTGCCGTTGGCCTCCCGGCTTCTGTGGTGGAGCCAGTTCCCCAGGTCACTGCTGCCGTTGTTGAGCGGGCACCGGGGCTTAGGCTCCTCGCCCTCGCTGTCGGGCTCCGTCTTCACCGGCCTGTGGTTCTGGTTGCTCAGGCGCTCCTCCGTCTTCAGCGGGCGGCGGCTGTGACCGGTGAGGCCCTCCTCGGTTTTGAACGGTCGGCGGGCCGGATTGGCGGACACGTCCTCGTGTTTCAGAGGCCTGCGGTTCTGATTCGTCAAAGGGTCCTCCGTCTTCAGTGGCCGGCGGTTGTGATTGGCCGGGAGGTCCTCGGTTTTCAGCGGCCGGCGGTTCTGGTTGGCCAAGCAGTCCTCGGTTTTCTGGATCTCCTGGTTGAGCTCTTTGCTGAGCTCCTTGCTGAGCTCCTTGTTGGGGAGGCGTCGTCGCTGCTGCTGCTGCTGCTGCTGGTGGAGTAGCTGGCGAGCCTTCAGCTGAGCAGAGCTCTTTTCCTGGGCTTCGGCTGGCTCACCACTGGGCCCGGCTCGCGGCGAGCTGGAGGACGACTGGTGGTCACCCTCTTTGAGCGCAGAGGTCCTCAGCACCGGACTCAGCAGGGCTTTGACTCTGTCCCCGACCCCACCTTCTTTCTCCTTCTTTGTCGTCACTACCTCCTCCTCTTCTTCGTCGTCTTCTTGTTGCTCCTCTTCGTAATCTTCTTCGAGCCCCTTTTTCTCCTTTACAGAAATCCTGTCCAGAGGGTATCGGTCTTCGTCTTCCTCGTGGTCCTCGTCTTCATCCTCCATCTCCATCTTGATGGAGCGCACCAGCTTAGGGGTTGAGAGATCATCCATTGGTTTAGAAGGTTTCTTCTGTTATGGGACATAAAAGGCACAATATTTAAATCTCAACGTTAAAGTTTTGTCATCGTAAAGGATAGGGAGTCAAATCACTATAGGACTAATGCTGTTATTAACTAACATCTGCAGCTTTTAAACTCAGATATGAAACCTGGTTGGTCAATTTGACAAGAAGTACCTTATTACAAATACAACTAACTCCATTATACTGACTAAAATAAGTGCAACAAGCCTCCAGGAAAACAGTGACTAACAAAGAGCAAAAGGGTCCACAGTGCTTTCAAAGGGACGACAACTGAATTTGAGAGATGCATACTCCACCTTCTTCTTGACGACGGGCTCATCGTGGATGTCAAACAGCTTCCTCTTCTTCCTCAGCGGGTTGTCCTCCAGCCGAGGCCTGGGGGTGCCGTCCAGAGACAACAGGAGGGGCCGTTTCCTGGGTGGCTCCTCCTCTTCCTCCTCTTCCTCCTCCTCCCGCTCCAACTTCCTCTTCACCGGGGTGGCTGGAGTCAGACTAGTGGCGCTGGGTATGTACACGCTGGCTGGGTCCGGCTCCTCTTTAAAGTCACGGTTAAGTCGGGGCTCTTTGAGCAGGGAACCGGGTAGGTTGGACGCGTACTTAAACCCTGGTCCTCTTTTTTGCTTGACGGCCAAAAGGTGTGAAAAAAAAGAAACACAACTTTATACCTTTTGTCCTTAGTTTTACAGCAAACTCTTGTTTGATTGAACAAGACTTCAGGATAATTTCAGGAGTAACATTGCTATATTATACATTAACATTAACACAACACATTTTTTTTTCCTTCTACCTACTTTTGAAGGACCCAAAAAGGCTCAAATGTATATAGGCTATAGGCTAAAATGTATTTAAAGCTGCAGACATACATCCACGTTGATGCTTACTTTCCCTGTTTTTCCTGCATGGTTGCACTTCGGGCACTCCCAACAGTTTGGCAACTCGTCATTGACCACCCCACCAGAGTCCTTCACCTGATCAGGAAGAACGAGATGACGCAGTCAAGTCGAATTAGATCACACAAACAATACAAGACTGAACCGAGGCCAGACTCATTGATCAGAAACGACGTCCACTGGACGATCAGTAGGAAGTTTACCTTAAGGCAGTTGGGATGGACGATCTCATTACAGACAGAGCACTCCATGAGCATGAGGTTAAACTTATCTTCCTCATCCTCCACGGTGTCCTCTTTGCCTGCTTCTCCACAGACCAGGCACACCGCAGTGTGAGGCAGGACAGGCTAGGAAACACAATAGAAACAACACACCTGGGTAAATGCCTGGGCTTTTATCGTCTCCTGCTAAAGTGTCTGAAAGATCAATAGGTATCAAAAGGGTTTAAAGGTCCCCGTTTAGCTGTGAGTGGAGGTTGTGGTTGTACTGTACATCTAACAGGGGATGAAGAGGGATCAAGTAACTGAAAGGCTTATATGATGAATATGATGCTGTTTACACGTATGGCTTTGAGTGACAAGCAGTCATACCGCAATGCACTGCCTCATGATGCACGACTGTTTCATGCGGCCCGGCCCACCAAACTTCTTCATGTCCTTGCAGAAGTGGCATTCCCCGCATTCTGTACGCAGGCATGCCTCACATTTACGGCATCGCGTCCTTCTCCTCCTGGCGCCAGAGGTGCTCCGACTGGCCGACAGTTTGACGGCCGCCACGACTGCGGGGGACGCAGCCATCTTGGTTTTGGGCCGGTTGATGGGCCGCTGCTGAAAGTAGAAACAGAGGAGGCTCAACTGCTGTGTAGTGTCCTGGATAATGATAAAGGAGTCTTAGCGGAAAGGCCTCTGCATCTGGTGCACTGGTGCCTCGGCTGCTTACTAATGCAGTCATCTCTAAATAGGCTGGTGATTAAACCCAGTGGAAAAGGAAGCAGTTCTTTTCCTTTGTTTTCGTTTTGTGCAACTCCTGATGTTGGCAGCGCTCAAGAACTGCATAGCATCAAACATACTTTAGCCCAAAGACTAAAGTAAAAAAAAAAAAACCTTCTTGTGCAAACTGAAGATTTTTTTTTTCTACTACCAGGCTTAAATTAAAACAGGGTCACCAATCAACATTTGCATAGTGAGAACATTGTATATCGCAAATCATTCGATTTTCACTCCATCGTGTGTTCCATGTTTCCTTGGCAACATACTGTATTTTCAAGCAAGAGGCACTTAAGAATTGTTACATAAGAGAAGGATGGGACATAAGTAAAAAAATATGCAGTAAAATTCCATTAAACTCAGCAAGTCATATCGTAGGGGAAGTTATTATTTGATGTTGAACAATTTCCATCATAGAAATAGATTCCTCCTTAAAGTAAATACATGTTCCTGTTTATCCTGGCTCCAAGCCAACACGCGGACATTTTATGTGAGCAATATATCATTGAACAGATTTATGACCACTAAAACACAAAGTATATTGAAAACAAACACATTGTGCCCCAAAAGGCCCAACCCACTGCTTCCACTCTTCAGAGACATTGCACTTGTCTCCGTCTTGCTCTTACCACAAAGCAGCATGACGTCTTGTTCAGTGCCAAGGGCAACATGACTGATTTACCACAGTGGACATGGGCCATGCTCTGTTTAATAGGGCTGGGCAACGGAGAGTATGTACCATGAAATTACAGCACTGGGCATTCATCTAGTCTGGGAAAAGGAGGTGAGCTCATGTTCAGACCCACAGTCCTCCTCCTCCTCCTCCTCCCCCTCCTCCCCCTCTTCCTCCACCTCATCTTCCTCTTCAATCGAAAAAAGCACACCACCAGCATGACTAACAAGTTCTGTCACATCAAAACAACTGGCTGTTTCTCAAATGAAAGCAAGTCAAGCATGTGTAGTGAATATGGTGGAGTGGTTGGAGCATACTTTCTCTCAGCTGAGGGAAGAGGAACCAGGACGGAGATGAAAGGAATCTGTGATAGCAATTACAAAAGGAATGCAAGAAAAATAGTTCATGGCACAGAGGCTTATCTTATTGCTGTGGCAACACCGGCACTGCAGATTTTCCTTGTATCGGCATAGCAACAGCACCATACCCGATCCCTGAAACTGCGCTGACACGCGAGGACCTGTAACCAATAAGAGCTGAACTGAACCCCCTAAAACTGGAGAGGAGAGCAAGAGGAAGGAAAACCCACTCAATGTCAAACACATGCTAACGGCCACCATTTCACCGAGCGGTTGGGGCTCGCAGAAACATCCTGGCGAGACGGAGCGGATTAGCAGGTTATTGGGGGCGTTTGTGTAATCTGCATGGTGCTAGACTGACTGTGGGGGTCTGCTTTGGGATTACAGAGCGACACCCTGATCAGAGATCTAGGAAGCCAGAGCTGCTGGGTCAACCTGTGAAATCAAACCACAACAATGCACAGGGCCGCAATGGGACCTGCATTTCTTTCTTTCGTTCCAAACAGTTCATGGCGTGGGCTCTCTAAAATTGTAGCTTAAATGAGGCAAGGCCGTGCTGATCGTTGAGGTGCCTCCTCATTAAAAGCACAGCCCCAGGCCAAAAGCCGCATGAAAGAGCCCAGATCCAGCGCCAGAACGAAGCTTCCAGAGAGCCTCCCTGCTTCAAATCACCAAACCCAGTCTACCCCTCGTCCTCTGTCTCTGTAGTAAGTCTCCCTCTCGTCCAAGAACATCAACAGGGAGTTGAAAGAGGATAACTCTCTGGAGGATGTGGTCTGTCTCTTGTTACCAGACCTTAACTGACCCCCTCCTTCAGTCTCCGCTACCACGCTTTATCACAGGGAGCCGTGGCTGGACAACTATAAATATAAACACACGAGTGAGTGTGACAACTGTAGTGGTCCACGGGCAGCCTGGCCGGGTCACTGCGACACGGTGTGCACAGCTCCTTCCACACACTGTTCCCGGGATCCTTAGCCAGTGATGAGGATGAACGTAAGGTGGAGCCAGGAAAAGGCAAGAGAAAGACCACTTGGATCACGAGGACTGAGATTCAGTAGCAGAGTATTATAGTGTACCTGAGCACAGCGTTAGACACGCCTAAACCACAGGGGAACGTAAACAACTGCTCTGTGAGGACATTTATAGCCGTACAAAGCTCCACATTACTACACACCATGGTCAAATGGCACAGGCACTACGCCTTTCAGCACTGCACACTAAACAGCTGAGGCAGCACAAGCAGCAGAACGGGATTACATTCTCAAGAAGAAGAAAAAAACGAACAGGGAAAAGGAGAACAGCAGAAACTGTCTGATTCCACACATCATCAGACCAGCAGGACATCCGCATTATACGCACTGTGTGCGATAAACATCTTTGTCAAAAACATTGTTGAGTCAAGCAAATTGTTTTGGTCTTACTGTCTGAGGTTGATACATTGTGAACATTTGTCATGGCTTCACAGTTCAGAACCAGAAAATAAACCTAAATAAAACTAAAACATTTGAGGGGGAAGATGGAATTTTCGGCTTTGTCCTGATACAAATTACAATTACAAACCGCTTTGAAATTCAACCTCACAAGAAGCAAGCTCTGTCAAATTCCCTGTGCACAGACCCTCTAGAATACATCAGAAAAGTACCCTAGACAGACACTTTCATTTGAATCAATGGTAACTGAAAACATACTGTCTACGCTGACGAACAGAACATCCGGAACAAAGGCTGCCTTATGAAGTGGGGAAGAGAAAAAAACGTTTCATGACATATGTCAAAGAATCTAAGGTCCCGTGTTATGACGATGTTAACGCCAATCTATGCCATGTTTAGAGGGCAGGGGCTAGATACACTGGCGAATGACATAAACAAACAACATGCTTGTTGGCTTAGATTAGTGTCTCCTCCAATACAGTAAAGCAGAACAGCATTAACAAAAAAATAAGACTGAGATTTTTACTTGGAACTACAACAATCGAGGAAACACATGATTCAACGCAGCCTACTCTTTCATAATAATCACAGATGCTGTCTTATGCTTACACAGGCACACAGTTAACTTATCAAATATTTATCCACTCTATCTGCTGGATTCCTCACACATTCTTCACCCCCCTTTTCCCCCAGTGGGCTCTGTTCTAGGACAGCTAGTAGCTGCCCTTAAAACTGGAGTGGACTCAACAGAACCTGTTCAACTACCAACCAACCGCCTTAAGCCTACCTGGAAGGCACACGCGCACTTAACAAAAACACACACAAGCATTAACCTGTCTAGGAGACCGGCCAGCCAAAAGGCCAGAAAAGGGGGAAAGCCAAACAGAGGAACAGAACATTTCCCAGTTTGAGTCTCCCTCTGGTCTCTCTTTCCCCGGTCTCTCCTCAGCTCTCCCAGGAGGACACCAGCACCTCCCCCGGGCAGCCTGCAGTCCCCACTGCTGCTGCTGCTAACCTGCTCAGCCTCCGAGTCGTAGTCCTCATCGTCAGCGCTCAGCGACATGGCCATGGCTGGCTTCCTCACACGCCGTCCGGCAGCACGCAGAAAAAAGACATGGCTGCAGCCCCAGCACGGCGTCTCTTCCCTCCCTCCCTCCCTCCCTCCCTCTCTCTCCTCCTGCTGCTACTGCTGTGTGCCCCTACGGCCCTCCCTCCTGCTCCACAGCTCCACAATACCACCAGCAGATGGAAGACAACATAGCAGAGCAGAGCCGGCTGCCTCTTGAATATGGAATGTTCGCTCCAAGGGGGAGGAATGCAGGGAGCCCCAGTAGCCAATAGGGAGGGCTAAGAGCGTCACATATTTGAATATGTACCCGGTGGCTTCGGTCTGGAGCCAATAAGAGGAGGAAATGCAGATCTAATGTCCCCCATAATCATGAGCAGGATACTAGCAGGGATCAGTGAAGCCAATAGAGAAACAGATGGCTTTCACAACAAAAGACAAATCCCAAAGGGGCCCCACTTCCAGCAGCTGGCCTTTAGATGGACAGGGGTGGAGTGGGTGGGTGGGTGGGGGGGTCGTCTGAAGGACCATCATTCAACTCAGCAGCACCAAATCCACTGGCCTGGAGTGACACCCAGTGTCTACCTTTACCAAACATCTGCTGCTCTGTCTGCCTTTCTGTTGCTTGACCTCTCCATCTAATCCTGACTGTACTGAAGTTTATCAGCGTCCTGCAATGTGTTGCGGCTCGTCTTTCATGAAGTGCAAATGAGGAAACAGACATATCACGTCTGGTTTAAAATAAGGTCTTACACAACAGAACTGCCGCATAAAAATAGCAAGAGACATTTGACAACTGACATTGTGTGCCTTTCCTCAGCTCCAACATCATATGACGGCTAATTCAAAACACTAGCCTGTGGCGTACTCAGTGATGTGACAAACAGGACCATTTGCCTGACCAGTCCCTCTAAAAATCCATGGATGACAGTTGCTTCACCTGCGTGGCTACAGATGTAACACCTCTAATATGCTCACCTTGACTGATTTTTGGGGCCAGGACACCACAGGAACTCCTGAGAGGGCCAACTCGGGGTCGTCAACTTCATGTTCCTTCAAGACCACCTGACCAAATAAACAGAGTTAAGTCACAGACCTCACACCCTCGGGCGCGTCGGCTCTAAATGGCGGAGTTAGCTGGTTTGTACCTTCATGTCATCCAGCAGTGCTTGTGGGTCTTCAATGCCCTCTGGAACACACTTCTTGTTGTCCGGGAGGGACTCAAGCTTCTCCACCAGAGCTTTGAGGCCCTTCAGCTCAAACTCTGTCAGGTGGGTCCACTTGTTCTGTGGCTCTGAGCCCGGGGAGTCCGACGGTGATTTGGGGAAGTTTGGGTGAAGAGTGGGGTCCTCACAGTCAATGGAGAAGGCTGTCCTAAGGGACTGGGGGCTGTCACATACTAGGGACTTTCTGGTTCCAGGGGAGCACGGCTCGTCCAGGGGCTGACTGCCGCACTCTGACCTTTCGCCCGGCTCATCCCGGCTGTGCATCTCGAACGAGCTCTCGTCCACGTCCTTGCTCTGAAAGGCAGAGGACGGGCTCTGGGCGCTCGCCTTTACCTCAAAGTCTGTAGCTGGGGATCAAAGGAAAATGTCTCGTGAGATGTGTTGTTCTGTTTTAATTCATGTTTCAGGGCCAAGGATATGACATAATACCATGGATGTCAGAGGAAACATCAGTGTAAGGCCAAAATCTAGTGTGTAGCTAGGCAACTTCAGAGCAGCATTTACAACAAAAGGTCTAGGCTCTCAAGCTTTATCAGAATGAATTGAATGCAAAATGCGCCAGTTATACAGTTAGTATTATATGATATGCAGCCACTCACCAAGTAGCGTAGACTCCCTGCGAAACTCCGGAGTGAGATGGGACCGTTTGGTCAAGCAGTGCACGTATCTCTCAAGGACATACCAGCACATCTCATGATAGAAGGGGTAGCGGAATTTGGAGTGAACCTAAAACCAGTAGGTTACACTTTAGAGCCTGAAGTAAAAAAGATGGCTTCCAAAAAAGTGTTGTCTGATTGGTGTGTGCTGGCGTGCATATGCTTTTATCTGCATAATAGGTGGTTTTCACTTATCAGTCAATCTTACAATAATGGTTAGTAATGAATGAATAACATAATTTTAAAATCTGATTTAGACATTTATTGATACCTTTTATACATGTATAACTGAATAAACTAATATATATTCTTTTTTTTACAAACAAACAATGTTATGTAGTGATAACCTAATGTAAACTATGGTCATAGAGATCCTCCTTAGGAAATAAAGCCACACTCTAGTAAACCAACATTAACATGTGACTGAGAATCCATATCCTGGTAACTACAATTATAGTACATTTCTCCCAGAGAAATTGCAAGAAAGGGATCCAATACCCTTTTCTGAAATATTCCAAAAGGACAACAGGATTAAACCAAAGCCTATATGAAGGAAGAAATGCACAAAATAAACACGTACATTTCAGAGGGGCTTTTCAGGGATATTTTCATCTCCAGGGACAGACTTGATCTTTATAAAAACTACAATGGCATGATCTCATCCTAACGCTTCTCGTTAGATACAGAGACCAAAGTGGTCCTATATTTATCTGCCCGAGATGATTTCACACGGATCAACACTTTTCAGAGTGACAATCCTCTTTTCTGTGGCTCCATTTCTGTCTCATGGTGTAAAAATAGAATGTACGCACACGTGCACTTACACACGCTCATGTTTTTCCTCCAGAAAATAAATCTAAAAAGGTACCTTCTTCTGTATACACTGTAACGGTTCTTATCAGTTAAACTGAGAAAGCTCCATTTACTTTGTATGCAAATCGACAAGTCAACCCAAAATCTGCATCCAGAACTACAGATTTATTACAGCTATGGTTAAAGCCATCAAGGTTAATAGAATGTACGCACACATGCACTTACGCATGTCTCACTTGTATCCTAATTGTATCAATGTAACAAATCTGAAACAGCATCCACAAAAGTGAATATAATTCTCCTTGTTCTGATTTGGGTTTATCTGTGTTTTTCATCTGAACAAAAACGCATGCTTCTCATTGACTCACCAAAAAAATCACATAAATCATTAAGCATGTTTTTATGATAATACATAAGGCTGTGCATATTTTCTGCCTTGCATATCATAAACATTACAAACCCTGTGAAGACGGTGTGAATAGGGGGAAAAAGATGTGTAAAAACAAACAGGCCAACTGGCTTTCCACTCTTGTCATTAGGACGCTTTTCAACCCCGACCTGCAAAATCATTCAGTGGCACCCCATAATCAAGCCTGGGACCTTGCAGCTTGGAGAAGTCCTCAGACAAGGTTGGCAGGCACCGTCTCATGTTAACGAAACCATATGGAGAGCTGTTTAATACATGCCAGTGTTACGGGAATGCGTGGAACTCGCTCACTCACACATTTGCATTCGCTTGTCAGTTGCATTCTCAGTTCCCTCTTAATGCAAATGATTGCTCTCTCCCAGCCATCCCATTTCTCTCTCATTCTAGAGCCAGTCTGTTTATAGATGAACAGCATGGCCCTCTCATAACCGAGGTGGGTGGGCGTACCTAGCTACAAAGCGTGCAGGCAGTAACAGGTGAGCGCTCCACCGGTCTCCTACCTTGGTCCGGTTCTCAATCTCATAAATGGTGAGCTGCATGGGAATGTTGAAGCTGTGCAGAATATTGCCACCGAACACCAGCGTGTCTTCAGGCGTGTAGACGGCATGGATCCAGCCTGCAACAGGCCAAGAAAACAGGACATGAATAACAAACCACAACATAATGTTCTGTGAGGCAAGACAATGACAAAAACAATTGTAAATATTTGATGAAACCGGTGAACATGCCAATGTTAGCTCACCTGAGGGGATGAAGAAGGTGTAGCCTTGCTTCAGCTCCACTCTCTGACACCCATCTGCCCGGTCTCCCAGGAAGACGTCACTCTGCTTCCCCGATAGGACCCAGTCCTCATACAGAGCAAGGTTATGGGATGTCGGGGGCACTAACCAGAAGATCTGGGGATGAGTTTAGGGAGATGTAGGTGGATGTAGATTTGGGCTTAATTTGATCCTAACGCCACTGCGGATGACACAGGCTAGGGTCAGGGAGCACTGGGACGATTTACTCATCCCATCAAACCACAGTTTCTTCTGTTCTCGTCCCCTCTAGCTCTTGATTGATTTTTCAGGTCTGAGAAAATGGTGTAAACACAAACCCTAGAAATAATGCCGGGATTTATGCTGACTCTACTTCACTGCGCAACTGTTTCTCATTAGGGATTTGTACATATGCTAATAAAACTAAGGCACCTTCAAATTATTGTTAACACCATGAAGATACGTTACAAAATACAGGCGTTCTCGTACTTTTTCATAGGTTACCTTAAGTTTTCTGTACAACATCCTATTCATAGGTTAGCGTACGTTTTTCGTACAACATATTGTTTCAGTGGTTAGCTTCAATTGTCCATACAACAGTTAACTTAAGGTTAGGAATTACATTAAGAATACGCATAAGGTTATCAAAAATTCCTCAGACAGCAGGGAGGTTAAGATTATGCATTAAAAATAAAAACAGTTTTTACCACAATACTAATGCGCAACCATTAAAATTTCAGACAGCAGGTCTACCGCTGTGAGCCACTCAAGCAATTAGAAACTGATACAATCAACACAACTATTTCTATTTTGGTGATTTCAATTCAAATCAAATAGTTGTGATTCAAACCATTAGCACTAACTCCCCCGTACCCAGTTTTAGTACTATATGTACAGATTCTACATGAGAACAGGGAGCACTGAGACATTCCTGTAGGGAACTGGCCAATTCAGAGTAATTGTAAAGAAAGACGATATCTAAGACTGGCACCAAGGCGAATAATGTTGCATCTTACCATTAATAAAACACAACTTTTCAAAGCGCAAAACCTTTGTGACACATTACCAAACAATGTAGAGATTCAAAGCATTGAGTATGCATGTCTTAAGAGTATGCAGTAATTAGAGGAATGTAAGTATTTACCTTCTGTCCCTTGAAAACATGGTACCACACAGATGTTCCACCAAAATCAATGTGGAAGTCAGTGTAGCATCCTTTTACACTCATTAAACAGTACCTATAAGACAGAGAGGAGAAATTATTCCCAAAAAAAATGAAGTATGAAGCTATGAAGTAAAACATTTAAGGAGTAGAAAGCATATGGTCGTAATAAATATATCTATTTTAAATTTGTAACTTCAGCAATATGGCTGAAATATGCACCACTCTAATACATTGGAGAGTGGTCTTCAACAGACAAAAATTAATCAGTTACCACAAATGAGTGGAGTGAAATTCACCACAGGGCACCTCAACTTTGCAAATGAATAGAGTAATGATTAGGGCTCCACGGGACATAAATCATTCAGTCATTCAGCTGTACACGTCTGAGAGGAATAGAGGTTCTATATATAGACAGAGAGCCGACCACAGACTCTAGAACATAACTGGAGGAGATGAAGTGGACTACCACTACCCGGCAGATAAACTAATAGAGTAGTGGTGATGCCAAACCAAACCTTAACCAAACAGATGGTGACATATATTAACAAAAGGATTTCAAATATCATATTCTACCTGCGAGTAAAAGCATAATGATACAGTGATTGTGACTAATGTAACAGAATAAAGTGCAAACTATACGAGAACTGCTGACAATTATAACCTCTGGCCTAAGGATAATAAACAAACTGACTCTAAACAAAAACTAAAAACCCATACAAAACAAGCTCAAATCATATCTGTTGGAACTGTATGAAGTCAAAAAAATTTATAATTTGCCAAGCAGATTTCTCTTAAAGAACACATCGTACACTAGGAGCCTGACAAACCCAGTCTTAAACATCCGCAGTGTACAATAAAAACTATAATTATCTTATTGCTGGTGTAAATCAATTTAAGCCGCAATCTATCTGATGTAGTAGATTACTTTGGACACTTAAGGAATCCAGCAATTGTTCTCAATCAAAGATGAGGACAGCCAACCGTTACTACTCTCTCCCTTAGGAAGTTTACCTAGCACCATTCCCCTGGATAATCCTGCACATAAGAGAAAACTGCACCATGGCATACATCTCTACCCTGCCTGTGAACATTCCATTAGGCACAGAAGAGTACAGGGGGAAGCGTTCAGGGAGAAGTGTGGGAGTAAGGGCAGTCAATTTATGGATGGAGCGGGAGGGGGGGGGGGGGGTAAGGAGGGCAGTATTGCTTCAGGAGTGTTGGCTGTCTTTACTGGAATCTGATTGGCTTAGGTGGTGGCAAGCAGTAAGGCTGCAGGCTTTGCAGAACCGCCCTTTACCACATAAAATACACTGCTGCCTAGCAACCACTAAGAGCCATCCTAGGATGTGGACAACAGAAGCCGTGTGAAGCACAGCGGGCTGAGACAGGGAGCACTGAGACTCTTTGAAAGGAGAGTAGTAGGGATCTTCAGATATTAAAAAATACAAATTCCTATACTGAAAATATATTCAGCCATGAAAATGGGCCAAGTGTGGGCTCAGCCAAATACAACTCAGCACCAAATATGGTTTCAACAATGTTCAATAAATATGATTAAAAAAAGGATCATGCCTCTGTACTTTTGGGTACTTCATATCCAAGATGACATTGGTCGCTTCGGTTTGCCTTTGTTTTAAACTAGTTGGCCACATGTTGTCCACCCAATCCACCAGATCTACCTGTAAGACAAGTGGAAATAGGACACACACACAGTATGAGCTCTACTGTACAGAAGCGTATGCTCACCCCTTGTGAACCTGACATACAAGGCTGTTTTCTCAACTCACGACGGTGGGCCTCTTGATGAGGTGTTCCAGCTTGGTGTGACTGAACTCCAAGCTGATGACATTGAAGAGCTTGTCTCTCTCTTCCTCGGGTGTCTCGTAGTAGCGTACAAACTGTGCCATGGTCATCTCTGAGCCTTTTTGAGTGCTCACGTCCATCACATCAACAGCACGGCGACTGCCTACAAATCCAGCAGCAGACAGGCTAACTTATGTTACTCATTAGGAAGCATGGTGTCATTACAACAGAACTAGACATGTATGAGGCTATGTTTTGTAAACTATCATACAGCATAGAAAAACATATTTATTTGTGTAGCATGATGGATTACAACTTGATTATTATGTTGGACATAATTTCCCCTCCATGACCACTAGATGGGATAGCAAGCATGCTGCTACCTCTGAAACTGCAAAATGTTTACAATAAACATGATACGATAAATATTTTTGGGGTAATTAAAAACAAGCTATTGTTAAATTAAAAGGAAATTAGCCTTGACATATATTTTTCATTCTTCATTACCAACACCGTCAAGGATAGACACTCTTTGGAAATTGCAGCAGGACTTCCACAGAAAATACTTACCAACCAAACCTTTGATTTCACTGACAGTAAATTCTGGGTCTGGCATTCTATATAATCAGACAATGACAACAACAACAACAAAAAAATTACATTATTGTATTGCATTATCAAACAAGAACTTAAATTAGCAAGAGAAAACTGATTAACCAGTGAATGTAAATACATGTTTCCCTTTTTCATACCTGATACCAAGTCCATCCTTACTTTGGAAAATAAGCGGGATCCTGAGAGCTTCTCTCTGGACATACTCATATGTGAAATCTAAGAGAATGAGTGTTTTTTTCAATTAAATATTTATTTAACTTTTCATAGCCTACACCCCATTTAAATTTAGGCTGTGACTTATTCGGTTACCTCTGCCGTCCATCATTTGAACATAATTTGCTGTGTAATTGTCACTGGCAAGTTTTTGTTCAAGACTAAAGCCTCTGATGTTAGCAATTTCTTCCACATCAGACAAGTCCTCATTCTCGTCGTACATCCTCCGGCAGATGGAGCGCTAGGGGATTAAAAACAAAGACAAAGCGTAAAAGAACAACAAAAACAAGTGAGCACGTGTGTTAGTTATATCTACATGGGTCAATGTGGCTGACTGACTGTAAGAAGTAATCTGCTTAATATAAAGACTTATGCGACTACAGGAGAGACTTTTATACATTTAATAAAGTAAACAACACTGAATGACTGAACCTTATCAGTTAGACCAGGGAAACTGTCAGGGCAACTAACCAAATAACATAGTAACCTCATCAAACTTCCTAAATGTTCTTCCAACATTGTCATCAATTAATTGAGAGCCTTAGACATTTTTACTATAACATTTGTATATTTCACATGGCAGCTTACACCATGCGCGGTGCGCCCTCGCTACCCTGATTAGCTTGCATGCTTACAATCAAACCAGCAGCTGGACTGGCCTTTACCTTCAGGTTGCCTTTTAACTAGCTAGCATATACATCACAGCTAAACACATGGGATATTGTTTCTACCCACCAGCTTGCGTCCAGATTCGGCACACTGTTCCATGGTCAGAGTTTCTGTCTTGCTTAAACGCTTTCAGTTCCACATAAAAAAACTAAAAAAAGTTCCTAGCACTATCATATTTAACGTTAGCAATACAATTATCACTTAGCAGCTAGCACTCCGAGTAGAACTAAAAGGAACCATGTTTTGTTGTATTACGTCACTTAGCCCCGAGAATCAAAACATGGAAACGTCATGCGCCTCACACACAATGTATTTTTTTTTTTTAGGAAACTATTTATTTTTTACCTCCCATTCATATTTTCATATTTTTCGAAGATATTGGGTATGTACAGAGCAAATTAACAAGACAGTCAGAATATACAAAACAAAATAACTAATAAAATAATAAGAAACTTCATATAAAAGGCATAATCATGTAAAAACAATTACTACTGGAAAAAATATACCTTTTCTTTGTATAAAATAAAGAGTAAGTAGGCTATGTAAGTCCTTTCAAAATACAGAACTCATGTATTCTAGTTCAATAGATGTTTAATGTGTTTTTTTGAATAAGTGTTTTGCAGCTCTTCTATTTAAATATAGCAGTCATTTGTATTTTTTGTTTTTAGAACATTCCTAAAGAGGGTCTGGCTGTGCTCCCACAATATGCCAAATTAATTTATGGCTTTAGCATTGTGCATCCCCGTATTCAAGAACTGGTATAAAAAAAAGACATGTTTAGCTAAACTAGAAAAGTTATTATCAATTAATATGTAAGGTATGTGTGGAATGGACTCAGATTGGGATTAATTCCGGCCATAAGTGGTTTGGGGCTCAGATCGTTGTTAAAATATGGTCCCTTTAGAAGTAGATAAACAGGGGAATATCATACCAAAATAAGATTTTGAAGTAAATCAATCGAGGAATAAATAAGGAATATATATTTTCACTTTCGCAGACCAATTTAAGAACTGAGAATTTAATACTCAATACTGAAAACAAATGCATCGGCAGAATTATCAGCCTAAACCAAATATTTTACTTCTGTTTTTTTATTTTTTTTATTTTTGCAATAATGGAATAACACAAACAATCAGACATACAGTTGTCATAGGCTACACAAAACAAAACAAATGACATCTTAATAAACAAATCTGGTAACAAGTAACATGTGGACGCTGAAAGAGAAAATGGTTAGATTGGGAATTTTATGTGCATGAATTTTTTTTCCATCATTCTGACGTATTCAAACATTCTTTATTCAAACAATTTTGCATACAGATGTCTCTATAATCGAATATAAAGTATCAGAGCCGTAGAGATATGGCTCTGGAATTTTTTTATTTTTATTTAATTTAATTATTTTCTTGGCTCTGGAAAGATTTTGAGGGGCCAATGTGCACTTTCGCGTCATTACGTTTGGTACGGTGGCTTCTGGGTAACTCAGGGTGTAGCTCCGTAAGGTTGAGCCGGGAGCTATACAGCGACACGCTTGGCCACTGCTAGGAAGTTTGTTTTGGGTTATTTACTTGCATGGACCACAACAGTTTTGTTTATCTGGAAATAATAATCATATTTTGAGATATACATGATCAAGGCTACGATATAAAAACACAACGTACTATTTTGAACCATAGCGCAATGAGTCTCAACGAGCATTCATTGCAAGCACTATCTTGGAGGAAGCTCTACTTGAGTCGGGCTAAACTGAAAGCTTCAAGTAGAACGTCCGCTCTACTTTCTGGATTCGCAATGGTAAGCATTTATTTCTAGTTCAATATTAACCTACTATGACCTTATCTTTAGTTGTGTCTATTGCTAATGAAGTCTTTCATTCAGAACCGTTTGTTCATGTGTCGGTTTTCTACTCCCTTTAGGTAGCCATGGTTGAGGTTCAGTTGGACACAAGCTATCCTTATCCACCTGGCCTCCTCATTGCATTCAGTGCATGTACCACTGTGTTGGTAGCTGTTCACCTCTTTGCTTTGATGGTCAGTACATGCATTCTACCCAACATAGAGGCCGTCAGCAACGTCCACAACCTTAACTCAGTTAATGAGTCTCCACATGAGCGAATGCACCGTCACATTGAATTGGCTTGGGCTTTTTCCACTGTTATTGGTACTTTGCTGTTCTTGGCTGAGGTGGTTCTTCTCTGCTGGGTTAAATTTCTACCCATCAAACCCAACAAACCAGCTAATGGAACAATGACAGCTGGTGTAGCTGCTGCCATTACCTCCACTTCCATTATGGTCCCTTTTGGCTTAGTATTTATAGTCTTTGCTGTTCACTTCTACCGTTCCTTGGTCAGTCACAAGACAGACAGACAGTTTCAGGAATTGGAGGAGCTATCTAATCTGACCAGACTACAGAATGAGATGGATCACAGGGGAGAGCACTCTATCATGCAATCCCCCAGCTCTCATTTTCCATAAAAACTCACTATGAACAATTAAGGATGTGTTCCAAAAGCGGATTTTACTGGCCAATATTTTGTTTACATCTGAATGAAGACATGAACCTAATTCGTAGAATGAAATGTACCTTTATGCCCATGGTCCTGTTTTTTTTTTTTTTTTTTTTTAAACAATGTTTATGTCAGTGTTAAACTTAACTGTGAACATTTGTCTTGCAAGCATGCTACTTTTAATCAGTAGGGAAAAGAGTCAACTGAACCTCCAGGGTGCAGCAAAGAAGGCTTACAAGTAGCAAGGCCATGAAGCTCAGTTCTGACATTACAAGGTAATACTTCATCTGTGTTTTAAAATTATTTAAAAACATGTTTTAACCTTGTGTCTGTCTTCTGCCTACAACATAAACGGATTCTCTGGATTTAGTGTTCTTGTGTATATACCCTATTTGAGATTGGCGTTGCAATACTTAAAAGTGTCTTAAAAGTTTGAATAAAAGTGTGCTTTTGAATTTAAGCAGTTTGTGGTATAAATAAATATTTTTTTACCATGGTTTTCAAAGATTTTCAGTGAGACGAAAACAGTTGACAATGTCGTTTCAATAGCCAGTGCTTTCATAACTTGTTTCTAATGTAATAAGTTGGTTTAAAACTTATCCTAATTGTTTTATGTACTAATGGCCCAAATTTCACACACCTTTTTAATGGAATCTAGGATTATTATTTGTATACGAATACATTCTTGATGCATTTTGTGACATAATGACTCTAAACTTTGTATGCCTATCATACGCAATAGTACAGATTTATCAATCCAGTTCTTCAAGCCAGTTTGCAAAAGTCAACCATCTGCGTTTACAGTATATTGTAGTTTGTTCCTTAGTTGCATGTTAATGCATCTGCTGAAAATATCCTTGACGATGAGCAATTTTTATTTCGATGATGTAATCACATAGCAGGCTAGCATAATGCACTAGGATTCTAACATTCTATTTGTATGGTGCAACAAGACAAGTCCATGGTAATTCTTGGTGATCCTGTCAATCATTGAATGTTGCCTGAGTTTCCATCAACACCGATCTTCTATTTAGCAGGTGTACCTGAAAAAGAAATGCTGCATGATTACCAATTGTTTAATCTGGTGTGAATATTAAGAGCATGGTGTGCTATAAAAAGGTACTACAACATTCTAAAGATTGAAGTAAATGGTTGTACCTTTGGAATTGGATACAATGTTGGATTTGGTGCCTCTTCCCTTCCAAAATCGGACACTGTTCCACACTTGGCGACACCATCCACCCAGAAGCCTTTATAAAGCTGACCCTTGTCCAAAAAAAAGAACTTTCCATGCCCATTCTTCTTACCATCCTTCCAGTGACCTTCAAACCTGTTTTCATTGACTTAGACACCAAAAAGATTAAAAACTGCATTAGAAACTAATAATAACGGCTTATCCATATCAAATATGAAAAAGGGAAAAGTCCTTACCTAGGCGAAGCATGCCCTGTCCATGGTGTTTATCCCTTAACCACTCCCCCTCGTAAATGTCTCCGTTGCTATAGTACATTCTACCCCAGCCACTCCTCTCGTCTTCACTCCACTCTCCTTCATAGAATGCACGGCCACTGTAGAAGTATGTTCCAAACCCCTGAGGATCATGAGAAAATGGCCTTCAATGAGTAAAATATAGACTGTAAATAAAATAGGGGCAATGGTGATCTATGTCTCATGACATATTAGGGATACGTACATGTTTCTTTCCATTTTTCCATCCACCTGAGTACACTCTAGCATACTCATTGGTCTCCAATATGAGTTTGCTGTAGGTACCATGTCCATCACGTTTGCCATTTTTCCATTCTCCGTCATAAATGGCACCACATTTCTGTAAAATTTGTGTTCCTTTTCCTGTAGAAATGTAATCATATCATTACTAATAACACATATAACCTATGAAAGTTGGGTAATGTGGAAGGTCCGATCAGGCCACGTTAAAAAAAAAAAAAAATTATAATTATATATATATATATATATATATATATATATATATATATATATATATATATATATATATTATATATATATATATATATATACAAGGGAGTAGATCGGGATTACCCCACTACCAGTGAGAGCCCCAAATGTGGCCTCCCAATTAAGATCACATAAATAATTTAAATAGATGTACAATTTGTAGTGTAAATTAGTATGTTACTAACACTTTTTTTGACCGCCAGTTGAATTAGAAAGAAGAACTTTCATGATCTCTGCGTACACCAATGTTTTCATTTACCAACTCATTAATTAGCCTACCACTGCAGAAACCGCAGACACTGTTCAAGAAATGTCAGTAGAAGTCAGTGGCCTTTTTCACAGAACTTGAATCTTTGGTCTGATTGCCCCTTGTAAAACCAGTCTCTTCCTCTGAGACAGAAAGAAGCCTAGAACGCTTAGAAGGCTCAAGACATTGCTTTCCTCAACAATTTACCAAGAGTAGACATAACCATGCTGTCTGTCACATAGATCAAGACCATTTAGACCTCCTAAATAAAATGTCAATGTGCCAGAAATGTATTCATGGCGCTAAGAGATATAAATGTATTTGGTGCATTTCCGTGAAACGTGCTAAGCAATAAATTGCATTGCCTGGTTTCAGCCATGCTGACTACTAGTAAAGTAGAAATGAGGAACTCACAAATTTTGTGAGAAGATTAAAAATGAATTGACAGGTTAGTCATGAATTGCACCTTTCAGCGTTAACTTTGCCTTTCCCTTGTGTTTGTACAGCAGTTGTAAAAGAAAACCAATACATTTTAAATGAAAGTAAAGCATTTAGTCTAATGTTATGTACATTTTCACCCTGTTCATTAACTAGACTATGGGGTGGTACATTTCAATTTTATTTTATCTCTATTCCTTTGAATTTTGGTGGAGGAATAGCATGGTAATGTATAAGGACTTTTCATCAGACGTTACTTAGAGCTGGTAGAACAAAACGTGAGTGAGTGAGTGAGTGGCACTCAAACCTAGGCCCTTGGCTGCACTTTATCAGGTAACGTACACAAAACATTACTAATTCACAGCTGTGTTTGATTAAGTCAAGAGTATCTTGCAAGGAACCAGCTAATCTTAGTAGGCTGTCTATTGAGTAACATTAATTTATGTCAGCCCAACTTTACCATGCTTCTTGTTGTTCAGCCATTCCCCTATATATTGGTCTCCATTAACAGAGAACACTGTATGTCGCAGTCCAGATTTCTGAGCCTTGATGTCCCATAATTTCACCGCGGGTTGGTCTTTTCGAGGCTTTTTCAAGTGTGGCATGATTCTAACCTAAAAAGAAATTAAACACATCTTGTCAATAACGTTTACTGAGTGTCGGGTAGACTGGGGATGGTTGCAACAGGGGACGGTTGCAACAATTCTTATTCCTCCAATCAAAAATATAATAGAGTGATGACACACATACTGCACATGCTCAGTTAGACCCTCCTCCCACCAGCAAGACTTTCATCATCTGCTGTTGCCTTTATCTTAAAAAAAAAAACTTGTTTTGGAGGTATGAAAGTAATTTTGTCATGAACTGTTCATTTTGTCATAGTTTCATACACCTTTTGTATGAATTAATTGAAACTTAATTAGTTAGAAGTCAACAAATCAAAGATTCAAAGTGACATGGTTAGCATGTTTCAAGATCAGTTTATCTAGCTAGCACATGGTGTTCTATCATGGCTGACAAAGTTGGGGACGGTTGCAACAAGCTAAGCAGAAGTAACAAAACAGACCACACAACAGTATTTTTCAACATCATTGTGGTGTATACAAAAGGACATTTCACCCAAATACAAATACAAATATACATTTAAATGTATTTTTTCAACATACACAAGTCATTGAATTGCATCTGTTACATGCACTCAAGGTAGGCTTATGCTCCACGGATTAACAAACAACAATCAATAGCCTAACTATTATTTAATAAACATTACTAAATAAATCAATAATACTCTACTAGTATTATTATAAAACAATGCGACAACATCTGACTTCTTCCATTCAAATAAATACTGTGAGCTTCATGTCACGTGTAGTTATCTTTAAATTGTATGGGTAATTCGAAGACAGATGTAAGTTTAATATATACAGTTTGGTTGGTCTATGTTAATTAGTCTCCGAGTAACTGAGAAAAATGCAAAAGGGTTTGCAACCGTCCCCAGTCTCCCCTACAATACATTTGGCTAACCAGCTTTATTTACTGTGGCTGATGTGACTCCACCCGCTCTCTTGCATGTCAAGTTAGCGTCAGTAGGTTTGCAGCATACCTTAGCTGTGTGCCCAAGCAAATGACTCCTTTAAGATCAGTCTGCATGTCTCTTCAACAAATTAAGGGATGTGAAATGTCATATTAATCTCTAGAACACACAGAAGGTTAGCCAGCTAGCGTTAGCTAGCTAACTGACGTTAGCTAACGTTACAAGTTTACAAACCAAAAGCGTTTTCCGTGACCTAGTCACCTAGCAACATTGACACGGCATTGTCAAGAGACGTACCACCATAGAGATAGACACTAGAGGCCAAATGTGATCTCTGTGCGTACCACTGACTTTGTTGTTTTTTCTTTTGAAAATAAAAGTGCTATCCTAAAAAAAAGGGCGTAAGCTGAAATGAAAATATACACGGTAACATAAAGCAAATGAAAAGTAAATGGTAAAACAAATTCAGTGTTAAGCATTAAATTACTCACTTGGGACTCCCAGGTTAAAAGATGGAAAATTATTTTGATATTAATAATTGATTACTTTATTTATGTAATTATAAGATGGTACAATTATCCTGCTTTTCTCTGTCAGACCAAAAAGGAATTAAATATTCTTTCATTCTAAAGATAATTAGATTTTTCTTTCCAACATGATATCATGGTCAGAACAGCCCTGAAATAAAATCCATTGATGAGGGCATGGAGATAGAACATAGTGTTCTATCTCTGTGGATGAGGGGGTCAAAAAACACTTTAATGGAGGTGATTGCAGGAGACTTTCCAAATTAAAGGAAACACCTTTTCACTTAATTGCTTCAGCAAAGTTAGGGAACCAGGCAAAGCTTTTTGTAACATAGGCCTATGCAACCATCCAGTTCACTATGGCGCAAGTGGGAAAATTGCACTCTGGAAGCATATGGGGAATCCAAAACACAATTATTATTTTTTTCAAATCAGTTTTTTTTGTGGGTCATACTTTCCTGCTTTTTATCGTTTGCCAATCACATGCCTGAGTATACATTTTACTCAGAGAACATGCTGGACTGTCTGACTCTGTACCATGCACAAAGATAAATATAGCATTATATTTATATAGCTATGTTGCTGTTGGGTAAACACCTATATTAGTATTGAGTTAGACATCCCAGAAACACCAGAAAACAAATGAACATTTCAAATGTGTTGGGCATATCAATATGTCTGTATGAAGCTAAAAAAACTACTTATTATTTCAGTAGGGATGAGATGACAACGTTCTAAATTACATACATATTTTCTTTTTTCTTTTTACATACCTTTAGTATTTAATTAGGATGTCCTTTCTTAACATGCCATTAGTATTTCATTAGGATGAAACAAACATAATAAGAAACTCAAAAACTCTAAATTTGATTGTGTGTCTTTTGAAGAGGACATCAGGACTTTGTTGAAAAAATGAACGTACAAATATGATTCAAGTTGTGCATTTTTATTTGAACTCTGACCACATTAAATTTTGTAATTTACATCTGACTCTTTTGAACTTGTTTTATAAATTGTTTGTTTGGGTGTAACAACGGTGTGGGGTTGCGTGGTCGGGGTATGGGGTGAAGGCACGTCCCAGGTGGTCGACCTCCGGTGCTGTACCTGACCGTCAAGTTGTCGGGCCGTGAGGCTCGGTACAGCGCAGTGGAGAAAGAGTGCCTGGCCATCAAGTGGGCAGTCGGCACCCTCCGCTACTATTTGCGGTGGCGCGCCTTCACCCACTCCGACCACACAACCCTCACAAGCGGTTACTCTCCGAGAGAGGGAATAACAGTCTCGGCCGAGGTAAAGGTACGCAAGTAGAATGTTCACACATTTTGACTGCTCTGTTAGCCCTCATTTGTGGTACTCCATGAGGCGGTTCTTCTTCTTAAAAAAGAAACATTTGACACTTGATGGATGTTTTTCCATAGCATCCTTCTGCCCTGCACCTGGAAGCATTGGATCATCAGGTCTTGACACTTGAACATATTATTTTTCTTTCTTTGACCATCTGGAACAGGTATCTTGGGGCTCTATGCCATGCACAGTTGATGCCATGAGCACTGGTTTATTGTCAATCCTCTTGGTTACTGCCAGCTCATCTGGCTTTCTTGTCACCATTTCAGATAATCATCTCCCTTGTTTCGTAATTTTTTTTGCATTTCTTGCATTCCTTTTGGGACAGTGGTCCGCTTGCAGGCAACTCCCTTTCCTATAATATCCAGATGTTTGACCTAAGTGAAGTACCTACAGACAGTAATACAAACAGTTCCATAAGTACCATATCCATATCTACATGTGGAATCTTTATTAACACTACCTCATCATCATCAAATCTGTCAAAATACAAGCGAGTTCCCCAGGGCTCAGACTCAGCCAAATGAACAACTGTTTTTGCTACTATTCCAAGTCCTGTGTCTCTGCCAATGAAGGTTCACCCCCACTCTCATTCAACTACACTGGCTGGAAATTTCCTCCGGCAGCGCCCAAAAGGTTAGAGTGTCTTTTGTGTCGGGTTGCTCTGTTGATTGTATTAAAGAAAGTTACATTGCACAAAATTATGTTTTTATTATGCAGTTTTTCATTTTGAGTTAATAGCCATATTTATTTGACTAATAAAGTCTGATATGAGTTTTTTTGTGGTTTTCTATATTAGCTTGTACTGTCTTATAACTAATATTTGAAAACTCTTTATTTTCATCAATATTATTGTGTTTGTTATACATTTATTTGATATAAACTGCACAGTCATTCAATATGATTCAAATTGTAATTCATGTATGAGGAGTTTCAATACATTTTAAATTTTTTCAGAAAGAAACGTTTCCCTGCCAAATTGCAAAAAAAACAACTGTTCAACACAATATTGTTTTGGAAACCTGTATAAACCCTGTCTGAAGCAGAAAACAATGGTTTTACTATATTTTTAACCAGATACTTTTTTGTACTTGTAAATTCTCAGATTAAACTAAACGGAACTATTATGTTGATATTGACGGACCTCAATACGGCCCAAATATTTTTTGAAGTCAAGTCGTCAGTTTAGTGTTTAAATGTTTGGCCGACTCGTTTTATTATTCCTTACACTTTTAACTGGATTTATGATGACAATGCTTACTGTAGGCCTATCCCAGTAAATGGTATTAATCTATTTTTAAATCAATTAATACAAAAATTATTTAATAAAAAAAAAAAATGTAAACGTATATCCGATAGCGCAATGAATTTAAAAGTGAAACAACCATGAACAAACCGGGAATATTAAACTTTGCATGTTGTAAAACAAACAAAATATTGAATATCTGCACCTATGAATTTGCTGTCCTCTTGCATATGGAAGCCCATAAGGGACTTAATTCAAATGAAAATGTAAACTTGAAAATGCAAATGCAATTCAACAATAGCATTATCACTTTCCACATTTGTATGTGTTATTTGAGACAAAATGTAAATGAAAATGCAATAATTCCATTTTCATTTGCATTTTCTAATGCTTCAATGGGCATTCTGTGTCAATATTCAAATTCAAATGCAAAAGCTGTTTGACATTACATTTTCAAAGTCCTACCCCGCCATACTGCAGACAATATTCAAATGTTAATTCAAACTAATAAATTAAAATGCAATATAAAAAATGTATCCTCGTTTTCCATTTGTGCAAGCATTATTTATGTCACAATTCAAATTAATATGCAGTTGTCCAACAATTTGACAATGAAAAGGAAATCGCATTTGCCATTGCATATTCAAAGACTTCTTCTTCAGTACTACGCTGTGCAGTGGACAATATTCAAATGCAATACACGAATCAGCGGTAGTCCTATTGCATTTGCATTTTCAAGTCACCACGCACACTTTGGGACAGAACATGAAAATTCAAATGCAATCCGTCAGTCCTCTCATCAAGGCGGGTCTTTAGTTAGGATGTCACTCTTTTACCAACTCGTTGGAGTTGCTATTTCACAAGTCCTTAGTCATATTTTTGTGCTGCAAGTTCTATGTTGAATGTTAGATCAATCTCCAACAAAACGTTTTAAAAAATTTGTTGTCAGAAATCAGATCGTTTATAAAATTATAAACGATCTGATTTCTGACAACAAATTAGACTACGTTTTTAACAGAAACCTGGTTAGGATCTGATGGGCCAGCCCTTCTCATTGAAGCATCACCCCCTAATTATAATTTGTATAAGACTGCAAGACAGGGGAAAAGGGGAGGAGGAGTCGCTGTCATAATATCAAATACATTGAGTAGCAAGGAAGTAGTCTATGGTACTTCTAGCTCATTCGAATATCTTGCTGTAGTCCTAGAATGTCAGCAACCAATGTTAATGTATAGACCACCAAAACAATGTGTACTGTTTCTACAAGAATTCTCAGAATTGTTCTCAATGATACTTACAAATTATGACAGGATGCTATTAGTTGGTGATTACAATTTACATGTTGACAATTTGTCAGACAGTAGGGCCAAGGATTTTATTAACCTCTTACAATCATTAGATTTTACACAACATGTCTCTGGCCCAAAGCACAACCGAGGGCACACCTTAGATTTAGTGATATCTCTGGGACTAGATGTTGGTGTGTCATCTATTAATGATACAGCTATTTCTGACCATTAGTGTGTTTTTTTTTCAATAGTATGTTCTGTGTACAGAAAAAACCCACTGAGCGGATGGTCAAAAAGCATTTCTTAAACGCTTCCTCTGCAGCTTAGTTCTCAGAGCTCATGAACTTATCTGTTAAAGCCACAGATGGCCCTGTAGATGATTCAGTTAGTGAATTCAACTCTACACTGAGAGGTGCCCTTGACATTATAGCTCCTGAAAAAAACAAGAAACTTTGTTGTGACTACCATGTGCCCTGAAAGAATGAGGCCACACGTTATCTTTAAAGAGATTGTCGAAAGGCAGAACGCAAGTGCAGAAAAACAAAGTTACTGGTGCATTTTAATTTACTCCAGAACCGCATCTCCACCTATAATAAAGCAGTTTGGACAGAGAGACAGGCCCACTTTTCCAAAATTATTAAAGATAATGAAAACAATCCGCGAATATTGTTCTCTACTATAGATCGTATTCTAAACCCTCAACAGGAAAAAGAATGGCAAAGTAAGGTTTCTGTCTCAAAATGTGAAGAGTTTTCTTCCAAGGAAAAATATTTAATATCAAGTCAGGCATTCAGAGAACACAATATGATGCTGAATTAAACCATCCTTTCATAAAACCATTAAAACATTTCAGCTCATTTTCGATTGTAACTGGTAGTTCACTAGACAAAATAGTTACTAAAATGAAATCTTCAACTTGCTCACTCGATCCCATTCCTACATCGTTCTTCAAGGATGTTTTTAACAGCCTATCAGTTAAAGTGCTGGAAATTGTAAACTGCTCATTACAAACAGGAATTTTTCCAGAGCCATTAAAAATTTCATTAATTAAGCCATTGCTTAAAAAACCTAAATTAGACAGTACCGTATTCAATAACTTCAGACCGATTTCTAATTTACCTTTCCTAAGTAAAATACTAGAAAAAGCAGTTTTTGAACATCTTTACAATCACATGCAGGAAAACTGCATTCTAGAGAAATTTCAGTCAGGCTTTCGTATTGGCCATAGCACAGAAACCGCCCTACTTAAAGTAGTAAATGACCTAAAATTAAACATTGACTCAAAAAAAGTTACCATTCTTCTTCTTTTAGACATAAGTGCTGCCTTTAAAACCATAGACCATGAAATACTTCCGCATCATCTGGCAAACTGGTGTGGCCTATCACATACTGTTTTAAATTGGTTTAAGACATACCTAACAGGGAGAATATTCTCTGTCACCTTAGGAGAACATAATTCTGAGTTAAAAGAGATTACCTGCGGTGTACCGCAAGGTTCAATCCTGGGCCAATTCTTTTCTTGCTTTACATGTTACCCCTAGGACAAATCATCAGGGAACATGGCATCAAATTTCACAGTTATGCAGATGACACTCAACTGTACATATCTGTTGACTCAGAAGATCCAAATTGTCTTTCCCCTCTAACAAACTGTCTTACAAGCATTAAATCTTGGATGTCCCAGAACTTTCTTAAATTAAATGATGATAAAACCGAGATTATTGTGTTTGGTCCAAAGTGCCAGAGGGATCCCATTATTGCAAGGTTGGGCCTCTTAAATATACAGTGCACCAGCGAGGCGCGAAACCTAGGAGTAATTATTGACTCAGAGCTTTGCTTTGAATCCCATATAAATCTTATTAGAAAAATCTCCTTTTTCCATCTCAGAAATATATCTAGAGTGCGCCCATTTCTATCTCTAAAAAATGCAGAAAAATGAATGCATGCTTTCATCTTGAGTCGTTTAGACTACTGCAATGCTTTGTTCTCAGGTTTACCAAGCAAATCAATTCAAAAACTTCAAATGGTTCAGAATGCGGCAGCTAGAGTTCTTACTGGGACTAAAAAGAGAGAGCACATCTCCCCTGTTCTCTATGGCCTCCACTGCCTACCTGTATCCTATAGAATAGATTTTAAGGTCATTTTAATGGTCTTTAAAGCACTAAAGGGGTTGGCACCAACCTATATTAGAGACTGCCTTGTTGATTATGCACCTGGCAGGGCCCTTAGATCCTCCAATGCTACTTTGTTGGTAATACCCAAGGTGAACTATAAGAGGAGCGGAGAAGCATCTTTCAGCTATTTGGCCCCAGAACTGTGGAATTCCATTCCGAGCCATATTCGTGAGGCTGAATCAGTCATTGCCTTTAAAAGGGATCTTAAAACGCTCCTTTTCAATAAGGCTTTTAATTAAACATTAAGTATAAATATGCTAAAAGTTAAAGGTAGATGTGTGACAATTAAGCTGTATTCTATAAAATTTAATTTAATTTTTTTATTTTTTTTTATATTATTTTAATAGTTATTGTTTTCTAAATACTTTGTAATTTTATGCTGTTTTACAATTTTGGTTCTACTATTTTCAATCATATTTTTTATATTTTTTTATTTAGATTTTTTTTGTATTCTCTGTTATGTGAAGCACATTGAGCTGCACTTGTTGTATGAAATGCGCTATACAAATAAAGATTATTATTATTATTATTATGATATTATTATTATTAGTTTTTGCTTTTATTAAAAGAAGCACATTTATTAAAATCTCTCTAATTATTCACAATGACAGTGCTGAAACGAAGAGAAGCAGGACAGCCATATAGCTAAACGCTTGCTGTGGGCTAATACATTGGGCATAACTGCATTATTTTCGACTTTCACGTGCATGTTTACACAATATTAATTATCAGAATCATACTGAGTAAATAAACTTACAGCACAATATTGGATATGGGTGATAATATGAAGGCAGGATTGTACCACTTAAGATTGGACAAAGCTATTTAATTAGAAGGTGCATTATAAACGCTGCAAATTTCTTCTAGAAAAGGTTTTAATGTTTTCATAAACGTTCACACCTCTAGTTTTAATAATGTTGTATTATAAATATGTGCCCATAGGTAGTCTTGCGCTTGTTTTGGGCAATTTTATTTAGGTGAGGTTGCTCATTTGTCTTTCAAGAGTTAGCCACACTGAGTGTTCATCTATGCGGCAATGGCATAGGCATGGCTGGTGCGGGAGACACGTCCACGTCGGTGCCAGAAATGGGATAAACCTACTCTGCAATACATAATTTCTCTGTTCTGTCGCAAACCTCTGTTAAGGGCAAAATTAGGTTGCCATCAAATAGCCAAAGCGTTTATCTCCCGGCGCACAAAACGCACCGCTACCTACAGCTAGCACTATACTAAGTGACTGAAGGAGGAAGTGAGGTCCAAACTAAAGACCCGCCTTGATGAGAGGACTGACAGATTGTATTTGAATTTTCATGCTCTGTCCCAAAGTGAGCGTGGTGACTTGAAAATGCAAATGCCATAGACTCCTAGCGCTGATTCCCGTATTGCATTTGAATTTTGTCCACTGCACAGCGTAGTACTGAAGATGAAGTCTTTGAAAATGCAATGGCAAATGCGATTTCCTTTTCATTTTCAAATTGTTTGACAACTGCATTTTAATTTGAATTGTGACATAAATAATGCTTGCACAAATGGAAAATGAGGATACATTTTTTATATTGCATTTTAATTTTCACGCTTGAATTAACATTTGAATATTGTCTGCAGTATGGCGGGGTAGGACTTTGAAAATGTAATGTCAAACAGCTTTTGCATTTGAATTTGAATATTGACACAGAATGCCCATTGAAGCAGTTGAAAATGCAACTGCAAATGGGATTATTGCATTTTCATTTACATTTTGTCTCAAATAACACATACAAATGTGGAAAGTGATAACGCTATTGTTGAATTGCATTTGCATTTTCAAGTTTACATTTTGATTTGAATAAAGTCCCTTATGTGCTTCCATACTTGCACTGCCTGTCTTGCACATGCGCATTTTGTGTTAGCATGGCAAAATAATCGTGACACAGGTAAACCCCAGTCTGTGCCTGTGACACGATTCAAGATCAGAGGCATTCTATAAACTTTTTTCTCGCCCATATAATGTCAATGGAAAGGTGTCAAGCTGAATGGGAAGAAATAGAGGCGGAATATCAACAATTACAGGTAAAGAGAAGGCAGTTTGTCAGCTAGCGCTAGCCGGCTAAAAGCTAGCTTTAGCTGTCTATAGCAGTAAAGTGTGACGTGTACGACGGCTAGTCGAACTGGCAACTCGACAAAACGTTAGCTAATTGTTTTGATTTATTCAGCCAGCATTGGTAATTGGCTAGCCGCATAACATTAACAACATCAGCTCTTGTCAGCGTTTCAAGCTTGCGAAATTAATTTATGGCTAACTGTATAGTAACTCGATTACTACTGTACCGGTGTTCTGAAATTCTGAGCCTCCCCCTCATGATGGGCTACCTTCGCAAACTGCGCATGAGCATGTACTTCGTAGCGCATTCTGAGTTGTAATTTCTCCCTGTCAAAATGGGCTACCAGGGCTTTACTGTGTTAAAAAGTATGAATTTACTTTAAAACACAGGGTAGCGCATTCTGAGCAGTCATTTCTCCCTGTAAAAATGGGCTGCAGGGCTTTAATGCGTTCAAAATGTATGTATTCGCTTCAAAATCACAGGGTAGCGCATTCTTAGCAGTAATTTCTCCCTTTCACAATGGGCTACCTCATACTATTCAACTGAGGTAGCCCATTTGGAGGGGAGGCAACATTTTTCAGTTGTATTTGTTTAAAATTTTCAGTTGTATTTGATAATATGTGATACCGGGAAGCCCATTCTGAGGGGAGGCTCAGAATTTCAGAACACCGGCAGACAGAGTCAGTACACACTGGACAATGACACACTGGCATAATAATAATTTAAAAAGTTGCCATAGTAACTTAAGCTCTACTCATGTTGGTGCTTCTCAAGTTTGGCGTAAATCGAACCTGTGTACTCATGATCACTTGTATTCCCGTTTTCGGGCCTGTGCCCAGCAATAATACAATATAACAAACTAATACAACAATTTCTAGCCTTATTTTGCGGAATGTAACGTATGCACCTGTTACTGTTAGCACTTAACGTTAGATGTAACTATCATCGGAGGACCACTCTGTCAAATGTGGAGAAACACATTGAGTCACATTTATGAAGTTCACAAGTTTTGTCATAGCCTCTGTGTGTGTCTGTACCTCAGGAAACTCACAAAGTGTACAAACAGAAACTGGAGGAGCTGACCAATCTTCAGGCAACGTGCAGCAATGCCATCAGTAAACAGAGGAAAGGTCTCACAGAACTCCATCGAAGCCTGCTAAAGTAAGTAGGCAGGTCCCGCCAAACCTGACTCGATTAATTTCAAAGAAGAGAGTTATTAGAAGTCAGTTTCCTTTTCCAGCCCCATGCAATAGGGTATCAATGTATAGTTGTACAGTCTGGAACCCGTCACGTCTACACTCAGGTAGACTTTTCAAGAGTTCAAAACTTAAGGCTAGAACCAAACAATATATTCTGCTGATTTTAGACATGAATCCAAAGTAAACATACAGTAGGTCATAACATAGTAGCTGCACAGACCCACTACCCACAGATATTATGCCCAAGCCGAACAGGGCTCAAAGCGGTTTATAAAATGTGGAACGGAGCTGGTGGGTTTTTCAGACTTTCAAAGGGACTGGCCGGTCTAAAGAGTTTTATTCTGAGGATTATTCATGTTACCCTTTTGCCCGCGTGTGTGTGTGCGTGTGTGTGTGTGTGTGCGTGTGCGTGTGCGTGTGCGTGTGCGTGTGCGTGTGCGTGTGCGTGTGCTTTTTCTTAAATACTAATTTGTATTGACAATATTTTATAGGTGTTCAAAAACAAGTGAAGAAAAAGAGTCAGAACACATAAATGGCATCCAAATGCAAATAAAGGAGAAGCTAAATGTCTTCTTTGATATGGAAGCATATTTGCCAAAACGAAATGGGTGGGTATTCAAACTTTAAAAATATTGTTTTATAAACGTTCCTGAGCAGCTTTTATTCAATTTACTATATGTTTTCTTATGATCATAAACTTCCTTTCTTACTGGCTCATGGCAACTGAACTTTTTAGCTATATATGACCCCTTTTGAGTTGTATTATGGTTCATTATCTGAGTAATGAAAGTTTGTAATGTTCTTCTTTGCTTGATTTAGATTGTATCTTAACCTGGTCTTGGGCAATGTCAACGTAACACTTCTTAGCAACCAAGCAAAGTAAGGATACCATTTACCTTTGAAATAACCCCCTTATTTTTACTTTGTACAGACCAACAGGGGAAGTTAGGCTTAGTTTGACTCATGTGTTTCTGGTAAACTTATTAGTCTATATCAATAAGATAAATATAAATACAAATTTTCCAGGTTTTGCGTTTATCTTTCATTACTATGTAGGCTGGCCTGTATCCTGTTTTCTGACGGCACTTTCCAAAGAAATATGTTTTTGTTTTGGGAAGATTTTTGATAAACATTTCTAAAGATCTAACACTGTTGAAAGGGTTGGAAAGTCAAACAACTTCAGTTACTCTTCCTTAATTGGTTTGCAATTATGCTGCATAAAAGCACAACCGCTTTGCCTGAACAATTCGGTATGGCAGAATGATCCGGCAGTCTGTTCACAGAGCATTGGTTATTGTGTACATTTTTTGGGAATTAGCCTTTAGTATACTTGGCATTACTATCCTTGTTTTCTTACAAATCCCCCTGAACCTATATTAGTTGTCTTTGTTAGCACAGAGCTCTGCTTTTACGTGATACACATACATACAGATTATATCTAGGGAGTTGTCTCTGTCGTTATTAGTTAGAAGTAATCTTTTGTTATTATTTAGAATTAGGCCACTGTAATAATAATCCTGTCGAACTGCACACATTGTTTATTTAACAATATTAACTAGACTGTACCAAACATCTTGTTATTGCCTCATTATTGCTATTTTATTTTTTTCAAAATAGTTGATCTCTTTCATATGCAGATTTGCCTACAAAGATGAATACGAGAAGTTCAAACTTTGTATGACAATAATTCTAATGTTTGGGGCCATAACATGTCTCTTCTTTCTTAATTACCGGTGAGTAATTGCCTCTTTTTAACATCTTTACATGTAGTATTCCAGAGCATAATGAAAGACATATGTTTCATTGTTGCAGGGTTACAGATGAAATCTTCAATTTCTTGCTGGTTTGGTACTACTGCACATTGACAATAAGGGAAAGCATCCTCATGAGCAATGGCTCCAGGTTACCTACCCTTTGATAAAATTATTATATATGCAGATTTCTTTTGTTATTGTTTTTATAAATCTTAATCAACCTAGTTAACACTTATTTTGTTTTATTTGGCTCTATCTCTTTTAGGATTAAAGGATGGTGGGTGTCCCATCACTATGTCTCTACATTTCTGTCTGGCGTGATGCTTACCTGGTAAGTCTCTCTGGGTTAACATGTATTGGTCCAAAAATATCCTATTCATGTTTACGTGTGATTGTGCTGTTAGTAGCATTTTTAATCTTCAACTATTAAGGATGGTATTTTGTTTTCCCAATACAGGCCAGAGGGGGCAATGTATCAGATGTTCAGAAATCAGTTCCTAGGCTTTTCAATATATCAGAGTAAGCACCAATTCTCCATTCCTGTTGTTACTGTTGGGCAAATATTACATGCATGGCTTTATTTTCCAACCTGTCACAGTGTATGGTCAATTTAGACTTATTTCTTACCTTAATAGGCTTTGTGCAGTTCCTTCAGTATTACTACCAGAGCGGCTGCTTGTATAGGTTACGAGCATTGGGGGAGAGAAATCAGCTTGACCTTACAGTGGGTAAGTTGCTATTAGCATTGGGTTAACTCCTGAGCTACCAGTAGCTTCATGGCTCGACAAAGCAAAGCAAAGGTTGTGTCTTGTGTTGAGTCTCTGCTTCAAAATATGAGGGATTTTATGGCAATGATAAAATGCACCTTCTTTCGAGGAATTTGAATTTTAGACCACACTCAGAGAGATCATTGATGCTCTCATATTCTGCCAGCAGTTTGAATCTATAGACATATCTGTGGTTATGTTTTCAGCGTAACAGGCATTTCCTGGTCAAGCTATTTTGATATCTACCAAGTTATCTTGTGTTTAAAATGTTTGTAGCATGTACCACTGAAAGTCATTCCCACTATTTGTGGTTTCTCTTCACAATGTTGTTTAAAACGTTAATGTTTCTGCAGAGGGCTTCCAGTCCTGGATGTGGAGAGGTCTTACATTTGTGCTGCCGTTTCTTTTCTTTGGTCATGTAAGTCCATCACACTACTAGAAATTCGTCTCATTATGTCCTCCAAGTCATAAATACATATTCACTGTGTCCATAATCAATCAGTCATGGAAAGAGCATTTATACATGGTCAACTAGATAGATAAAGCCTTATTCTAAAGAAAGCAGGCAAACTGGGTGTCAGCAAGTCTTTCATATTGGCAAGATTGGGAAAGGGAGAAAAAAAGCTGATTGAAAATTACAAATCAAAAAGGGGGTTGCAAGTTAAAGTTTACAGGGGAGCCTGGAAGGTGTTCTCACACTGACAATGGCTGACTTTCTCTTCCACAGTTCTGGCAGCTGTACAATTCTGTTACCCTCTTTAGGTTAGCAAGACATGAAAACTGTAAGGAATGGCAGGTAAGTGTCACACTGCCTTTTGAATCTATTGAAAGTGGGATCCATTTTGGTTAATGACCTGTGTCTTGTAATGAAACCTCTTGTGTGACGCTGTTTGGTCATTTCTTTCAGGTGTTTATGTTGGCACTGACATTTCTTGTCCTGTTTCTGGGGAATTTCCTTACAACATTAAAAGTTGTTCACCACAAAGTCCAGAAGAACAAAAATAAGCTAAAAAAGACAGACTGAGTTTTGAAGCGCTGACTTACCAGGTAGCCAGTAACTATTAAGCAAAATGGCATTATGCTATCACTGGACAGTTGGACTACGGTGGGCAATTGGCAGAAGACAACGAAGCAGAAACCACGTTTCCATCGTGTCCTGCCAACAGGAGCAACATCGAACAAAAGGGTTTGGCCAACAGACTTTTGCTTTCATTGACCTGTTGTTTTGTTGCACATGCAATCACAAGGCAAATCAGCTTTTAGCTGACCGATGAACCACTGAAATCCTTTAGTTTGTGGAGTGATCATGTAGCTCTAGTTATTGGATATAGTGTGTTTAATTTGGGTGTAAATATGTATGTGTCAGTGAATGAACTTTTTAAAGTTATCTTCCACTGATATGCAACAAAGCTTAGTTTAAAGTCTCTATGATCATGGTCATGTAGATACTTAAATCAATGGCAAAGTGGGGTCGTCAAACTATTTCACTTGGGATGACATGGGAATACCTGTGCAAGGCATTTTTTTTTTCTCAATTGTATATTACTGTTTGAGTCTAGACATGAATAATGGCCATTTTGCAAATCACTAAATGTATGTTTGTGTTGGATGATTCTATTATTTGTAAAGACAAAACTCCTGTCCAGTCATTTAGCCATTTTCTTGCTAGGTATTTGAACAAAAAGTTTCCGAAAAGTAGTGGCATAGTCCATGTTAAAAAAAACAACAAAAAACTCCTGGAAATATGCTTAATGTGAGAACTGTTATGCCATTACTTTAATATGCAGGTAAGATCAGTAGAATATGCTAGTCAAGGATGCCTGAAAGAAATCTCCTTGTATTTTATTGGGACATCCTTTAGACTGTTGTACAGTAGTCGCATATCCTTTTTACCATTAACTTTCTTGCATATTATTCAAATAGTCATTTTTAAATTTTGTTAGTCGTCTTCTAGTTGTGGCTGTGCTCTCTTAGTACAATTTCAAGGCAAAAAGAAAACCATGAACAAATGCTGCTATAAGCACTGGTACAGTGAGCACAACATTGAAAGGGATGCCTGGATAAAGGATGTGACAGATCCCAAACACGGTGGCTGTTATAATTCACTAGGAGTACTGGACGTATCACTAAAAGTGGAATATCACAACAGTGAATTCAACAAATTTCATAAACGGTTCATAGTTGCAGGTCTGTAATGCCTTATCCTTTTGCTGTTACAATTGTTAGGTATTTTCAATTAAGTGCCCTGTTTAGTTATTTAGATACATTTATGTTTGTCTTATGTTTATTAGAATTATTTTGATTCAAGGGAACTACTGAAAAAAAGTCACTTTATGGGAAGGGATAAATTATGTTGACTTGAAGACCAAAATGTTACAGATTGTAACAGTACTGCCACACTGCACATCAGGTTTTCTTTCATGCACTGTATGGATCATTCATTTCAAGACTGCAACCTGTGCCTAAATGTACAACTGTTACAACAAACATGCTTGCATGTTATCATTTCATGAAAATACCGTTTGGTCCTCTCAATGAATTTTCATGTTGTATGCAGCCAATTGTATATTGTGCTATAACAAATAAAACTTCACATTGAAACATTATTTTTGTCTATCAGCACAAACTCAATACTTTAACATGTTATATTATTTATACACCGATCAGCCACAACATTTAAGCCACCTGCCTAATGTTGTGTAGGTCCCCCGCATGCCGCCAAAACAGCTCTGACCAGTCGAGGCATGGACAATACAAGACTTCTGAAGGTGTCCTGTGGTTTCTGGCACCAAGTAGCAGCAGATGCTTTAAATTCTGTAAGTTATGAGGTGTGGTCCTCATGGATCTGACTTGATATTCCAGCACATCTCTTACAGATGCTCTGCTTGATCGGATTGAGATCTGGGGAATTTGGAGGCCAACTTGACAGGTGCCATTGGAATGAGATTATCAAATATCCACTTTCCCTGTCAGTGGTTTTAATGTTGTGGCTGATCAGTGTATAGTATACAATACGATTTGCATACCATCTGAGCTCTGGTGAAACACAGGCATGCAGATAAAAAGAGAAGACCAAATTATTGCTTCCATCTAACATTAGTGTTTCATGAGGGGTGAAAAACACCACTAGTCGGCACTATTGCTACAAATAAAAGATGTGATCCTTAACAATAGAATGCTTGGGTCTAATCATTTTATTTTTTTTCCTTCAAAGTATTTCAAAACATATATTACAGATCAATCTTGTTTAAAAGAGCACTATTTGGATACTTCTCCCATAACTTATCAAGCTCATCTATCTTTTGAGAAACACCACTGCCTCCAGGTCTAGAGGCATTACATTCATGGTCCTATAAATGGGAGTACTGTTGTATTCATTCACCACTTGAAAACCAATGATCCCGTATCAAGTTAATCTCAAATGCATGTAGGCTATATCCAAAGATCTTGATGGTGGACAACAACAGCACTATTTCAGTGTTCATCATCATGAATCTCTGCTGGTGTTGATTCGTATCTCAAATCATGTCCAAATGCAGTCTGGCTATAAGCTCATTCAATGATCTGTCAGTTAAACAATTAAACAAGCATCACTGTTGCCCTGTTTCTCGCCATTGGACGTCTCGTCATGAATTTTTGCTCCTGTATCGTCTTCACAAGACCACACAAATTCTCTTTTTCTCGCGGTGTCTTGCTTTGCGACTGGCAGCTAAGGCTTTTTTTGTGGCCTCTCTGAAAATGTCCTCCACATTCTCACGATATTTGGCTGAACATTCCAGATACAGTTCAGCGTTAATCTGCTGTCGAGTCTCCTCTCCCTGCACAGTCATTTACAGATCATTGAAAAAAAGATGTGTGCAAACATGAACATCCTCAAATACACATGATGAATCCATCACATGTCAAATCCCATGTCACGTTACATCATTTAAAAAAGACTTTCATAGTGTCATGTAACAGATACCTGTGTGTAAGTGATGGGAGCCTGATCCATGGATTTAAGCCTTCTCGTTCGTTCCTTATCCTTCCTCAAGTCTGTTTTACAGCCTATTAGGATGACTGGAATGTTCTGACAGAAGTGATTTACTTCTGGGTACCACTGAGCGACAAAGAAAGATTAGCTACAATATGGCATATTTTTCATATTAATATTAATTTACATTTCTCGCAAGATCCACGTCATATTCACATGTTTATTTTATGATCACCCCTCCCTTACTACTGCATATTAACATGAATTATTATGCCTGCATTCCAGCCAAGTATTTTTTATACTGATTGTATTCATAACCCTTTATTGACATTTCACTTGCACATGGGGGAGGGTCACAGTCCAAGTTTGCCATTCAGGCATAGCCAATGAGGATCAAAGTTCATGTGCAGCAGCTAAGCACAGTCAAAAAAATATATACACAGTCATATCAATGTCAATCTCTAGCCATTCACCAAACTTCATTCCATTTGAAACCACTGATAAGCATTAAGCTTGCACAATTACTGCACCACACTTATATTTTACCCATAAAGGCTCAGTTGAATAAAAGTCACTAATTTATTTGATGTGCACCTAAATGTAGTATTGGAACATGGCTGTTACCTTGATTAACACATTCTCAAAACTGGTTGGGTTGGTGACATCATAGCAGACTATAACAAGGTTGGCATTCTGGTAAGAGAGGGGCCTCAACCGGTCATAGTCATCTTGACCTAAAAGAAAATACATATACTGAAAAACCACACCATACTGTAAATATGCCTTTGGTCACATATGCCTCTTTAATATAAGAAACAGACAGCATAAGCAAAGTATTGAGGATGATATAGTAACAAAAAAATAAAGTGCAACTATTTAAAAGAACAAGACAGAAACGTGATAATTAAACATGTTCGTTCTCCTTTCCATGTACGGGAACCAGCCAAACCTTTAAGCTGATACGGAGCCTTGCTGTCATTGATGTATCAACCACATCCTGCCTTCAACTTCATTTTCCTGACAATATAAGATTGTCTTGACAGCAGTTTTAAAAAGATAAGTTCCTAACCCAAACTGTAGAAATTATGTATAATGATAATGTAACATAATAATAATATAATTATTATAAATATTGTAATGTATACTTGAATATTATCAAAATATAAAGTAATTAGTTTTTACAGATCATGTCAGATTGAAAGTATGAAAGATGTGGGGTGTGCTGATGACAACCACAGTGTTTCATTTTAGATCAGCCTTTACCACATCCTCTGGCAACATTGTTTGCAGCCGAGCTGATGTTAGTGTATAGGCTATTAATGGTGGAATGAAGGCAAGATGCTAAGTTTTGTATACACATGTAAAGAAAATGTAGGGGTTATTCATTACTTTATCCACTGACTGCCATTACTTATGTTAATATATTACTGATCAGATTTTTTGTATGATGGCCAGGAACCTTAGCTACATTGTTAACAAATAATTTCAAAATGTTAGTTTGTTCTTCCAGGAACCACGCAGAACATGTTCCACACCCTCATGTCTTTCCACACACCATTCTATTGTGAAAAAGACCAACCCATGAAATGAACTGATGATGCCCATAATGTAAATAAAAAAAGGAACCTTACCGGCTGTGTCATAGAGGTTGAGCTTAATGTCTTTTCCTCCATGTGAGATTGTGGTAACATATTTTTCGAAAACGGAAGGAGCATACTTCTGTTTTAGAGAAGGCAAACAAGAGAGATAGTTTTCCTGGTTGAGATAAAAATACAATGCTGTCAAAAAGAACGCTACCAAAAATAGGGTTGATTAAGTCTGAGATTTTTGCTCCATACCAATCTCACATTTAGACCTGGTCAGTTAGACATATTGTCTCTTATACTCATTTGAATTAGTACCCATTTTATCCTTACCTCTGGAAAATCTCCTTTGGCATACACCATTAGAAGAGATGTTTTCCCACAACCTCCATCACCCACAATAACAATTTTGAGTTCTTCTCCTCTTTTTGTGGAGCTACTGCCAGTTAGAAGGCCATTTTGAGCCATATCTTCACAGATTAATCCAACCAGTATCATAAAGAACGAGGCTCATATCACTCCCTCCAGAGAGACATGAGACACATAACCACTCCAGGTGAATACATAGTGAAGAGGAAGTGTAAAAAATAAGAGAGCACAGAGCAGTCTCATCTGAACCACCTATCTTATAGTTTCTCACTTCCTGTTCCGTCTTCAGTTTTATTTCCAGTTTACCATGAACTGTTCTCTTGGCCTGGTAATCAGAGTGTTCCATGGAAGCATCAATTTGTCAAGATGTCAGATGTCAGATGTATCCCCAAGAGTACCAGACTCTGGTTGCTCTCACTCCCTCCACGCTTACAAAAAGCTTGCCCGTCCCATTACTAGGCGGGGGCTTGGAGTAAAGCATTTCCTGCATTAAGAAGTGTCTGCAACCGAGCCACAATGGAGGACAAAAAAAATGTACAGTTCAAAGTCAAGAAACTGAGGTGTATCATAACCCTCTGATCATTAATAATTGTCCGGAATTTTACAAGGGGTGTGGAAGAAAATGGGGTCAATTATCACATAATTTAAGAAATGAAGTGTTCCCACCACCTACAAAACACTATTTTCTAATAATATAGGTTTACAATGAGAACGAAGCATTATATCGCGGCAAGGCAGTGACCAAATATCAAGGTCCAATTACTTTTAAAATGAACTGTCGAAACTAAAACTCAATTGAATAAATCCATAAGGCAGTGACACTCTAAAAGGGGCATGGAACGGAATGGAAAATACTTTATTGATCCCGAGGGAAATTGTAGCTCGGCCATCAAAAAATATTCAAAACATAAACACAAATTAGAAATCAAGTCATGAAATACACTCAAAATAAAACAAACAACACTATAAAATAAAGAAATAAAGTTCAGATCAAGTAAAAATGTTAAATTCAAATTCAGTTCAGATCAAGTAAAAATGATAACGTGTGTAATACAGATACCTATAGAAATAGCAGTTACAAAAGCAAATGAACCATCAGTTGCATCATTGCTCATATTAACTGTCTTTGAATTTAGAAATCGAATTGTAGAAGGTAAAAACGATTTCCTAAATATCTCTGTTGTACAAACTGGCAGAACATATCGATTACAATAAGAACTATTTTTGATTTACAAGGACTTCGTGCAGGGGATGTTTTCTACTACTTAAAATTGTTTGCACCTTTTTTCCTATACGATAAAGATAACTCCAAGCCCTTCCAGGTTACGACCAATCACTGAGTTGGCTTTTTTTTTTTAATCAATTTTACTTAGTCTACTACTATGTCCCTAGCTCCCCACCAACAAATAAGTGAGAATGTCAAAACACTTAAAACAACCTGTTATGGAACACAATAAGCATTGACTTATCAATATCAAAAAATGTGTGCTTCCTTAGGAAGTATAGACGTATAGACGTGACTGTAATTTTTTTAAACATTGCTGAGTTAAAAGTATCACCAATGTGTTAACCCTTTCAATTTCCACTCCGTTGATTAATAGGCTTAATAGTGACAGGTTTTATCTTTGGTTTTGCTAATATTCAGTTAAGATAATTCTCAGAACACCAGTAAACAAAAGAATAAATTTGATCATTGTAAAATAGTGTATCCTCAGATATACAACTAATCATAGCAGTATCATCCGAAATCTTTTGCATATGTGTAAACTCTTGGTTATGCTAAAGTCGGAAGTATACAACGAAAAGAGAAAAGGAGACAGGACTATTCCTTGTGGTGCCCCTGTTAGAAAATATAATTTGCGATGATGCCAGGTTTCGCAATCTAACAAATCGAGGCCTGTCAGTCAGATAATTAAGAGTCCACTAAATAAGAGAAGGAAAATTCATATTTCCTAGATTTCTAGCCAGAATATGTGGATTAATGCATAACAATAATGTAAGGTTTTTTATATTTCTTTGTCTAGCATTGTGAAATGGGTTGTCAGAGGTGAACTAGAGAAAATGCACACCTACCCTATTTTACAAGATGTTCTGAATCGCAGCCAATTTGTGATGTAGAAAATGTAAGTAATCTAATTGACCAATCATGGACTCAGGCTAGTATAAGCAAGGTCGAACTACTTAGGCAGCAGCCATTGATAGCGGAATGTTACTGTCCCTATATAGCTAATAACACAACTCAGCTAATGAATGGGCGTAATCTCGCGTTCACCACTGAAAACTACATGCGAGTTGGAAGGGAAGAAAGAGGCACCCTATAATAATTAATAAAAAAATATATTTTTAAGTTAAAATATTTTTTTATGTACTTCATAGACACAAAGGAATCACACAATGTATGATTGCCTACATGATGGGTCCTTTAATAGGTCTACAAAAAGTATGATGATACGGTCACACTTTAGTTTAATGTTTAATAGGCATGGCCATCAAGCACTTCGGATGCACGACCCTTATATTCAAACCATGAAACGACCAGTAATAATCACATATACTCTATCACACGTAAACAATGGGACAGGATAGGTCTGTGTGCAAAGTTATAATCAGCATGGCAACTATATAGCGTTTTCTATCTTTCCATGTTGAGTTATAAAGACACGATAACACTATCATTGAATTGACTCCGATAGATTAAATCCTCGACATCCGTAGATACACGTAATTGCTCCTTTTTCAATAGAGTAAAAACCATTTAGGCACACAAATTTATGAACACATGACCAGCGTTGATTTCAATAACTACAGTTTTATTGTAAACATGTACAGTGAACAAAATAGGATAACTGCACATTAACTCGGCCATTAACTGCACAAGCCTACAACGTGTAGGCCTAAGTGAATATCAAATAACATGCAGCCTAAAAAATTGGCCGTTTTGTGATCCACTCTGATAAAAAAAGTCCACTGAATAATTTATTTGGTCTGCTGTATAGTACGTAAAAGATTAGACATATTATAAGGCTTACAACATTTCATTAAATCTGAAATTTACACCTTTATGAAAGTAACTGCATTTGTGCTGCGTCATTCGGCGTAAACTCTGCTGAATCAGAACCAACAAAATATGTATTTACTTAAACCTATGTAATTCTAGAGAGAGTAGATAATAAACAAACCTAATACTGAAATAATCAGGGCTATGACCAACCTATGAAAAATAGGATGGCAAAGAATCAGCAGCTAGAACACGATTCTTCCATATCTGCAACAGCAGACTATACCTACCTGGGCTAAACTTAATGCTGCTGCTGTCATCAGGCATCGACATTCGACAAACAAACCCTACCGGCAAAGATTCACCACGGATCAAACATTTCAAAAGGATGTCCACCAGCTAACAGACTACAGTCGTACAAAAAGCCAATCATATTGGTTTGCCTTAATTCTAATCCTCGTAAAATGTAAAATCTGTCTATGGAACGAAAAACTATTCTTATAGGCTACATTTAAAATGTTATGTTATGTTATCCTATAGCTCAAGACCTACTTCCTTGCTTTCAACTAACAAAGCCAAGAACGAGGCATTCCACTTACGCTTCACATGCAATGGAGCTTTGGCCTCCATACTCGTGGCCTGTTACAAAAGGAGTAAAGTTAATGGGATGGGCGATAAGGGAGGGCGCCATTCTGGTCCATTTTGTTCTGAAAAAATACGGCTAGGCCTGTTGGCAAAGTTATATATCTGCAACGTAAATATAAATAAAAACAGGGTGACAACCCGCATTGCATCCCTTTCCCAATGTTATTCTAGTCAATGCTTGAATTAATTAAAAACGGCTTCGCAAGAGAGGTTTAGTGAGCACCTGGAGAGCATTTACGCGCGCACACTGATTATGACTCTTCTGTCTTTCGCTCACACACTCACACACTCCTTCCTTGTTTCCTCTTTACCCTAACTCCCTTGTTTTCCCTTTTAACAAACTGGATGGATTGCATCTTGCATGACAGCCCTCCACACCTGGATAATCACTTGCAATTGTGTATTCGAGAAACGTGCCATATAATCTTGAGTGCGAAAGGAGAAAGCGGAAGCCAATAACCAAAAGCGATTTATCCTGGAAGATTTACAGTACTGCGAAATCGATTCTATTGACCTTATATGGATGTGACGGTGCTGCTCGAGCTTGCAAGGCGCATGGCAAACAGCCAAATTCTCAAATTACTGTCGTTTTCCGAGACCTTCAGCCCTGAACTTTAGACGGACTGAATGCGTCTTGTATTTTGTACCGCCTATCTCGGTTGTTAACTACGGCAACGTGATTATTTCGGCTCACATCAAAGTTTAAACCTATATGGTCTCAGTTGATTCATTCCTGATGAACAGAACAATCTGTGTCGGTCAGAGAGCTCATGTTCGAATGAGCAAACCTCGCCCAGTTATGGCGCAGCTACATTTCCAGCACACACGATTCTCCTTTGCCTGCAAAGAAGCCATTTTGATACTGAGAACAGCAGAAGCCATTAGACGACACTAGTCTACTTAGGTCTTTTTGAAATAGGATACATTTACATGACTGCAAGATCTATGTCCTAATAAGAATGATAGAATTATGCTTTCAATTAAGATTCTGTTGGATTACATGTTATTGTTAACTGTAAGTTACCAACCGTGTCATTAAATGCATTTCCCATTTTAAGTAGCTTTTTATACAGTTTAAAGATACTTATGTATTTTGTATAGGATCAACAGTGCATAGCCTTTCCTTCGTCTAGTTAGAAAATGTCCTCACACTAGAATCACTGCAATGAATAAACTCAAATTCCATTACCTTAAAACTCAATATTTCCATTTGCAGTTTTGGTATGTAGCTTAGTCTGACTTTGCTATCTTGGTATCACGAAGTTAAAGGATATGACTGTAATCCTGTCTTCAGGAAAAGAAGATTGTTTGCATATTGCTCTCAGTTGGTGTCTGAAGATGTACAAAATATTCGTTGTTCAAAAGGCAGTGTCTATAGATCAAAAGGAAGAAATAGCCTTTTGTAAATTGATTTCTTCCTTTTTAGGAGATGAATCCCAACCCCTCCTTAATGCAATTGTTAGAGGATCCGAAGATGGGACTGAAAACGTTCCTTCTGCTTCTGCATTTAGGCCTGATATATGCATTCCTTCCAAATGCTAAGGTAAATATGTTCGTATGAGCTTTTACTGTATCCTATTCATTTGCATATTCGTTTGAGACTTTTTGAGTAAAACACATTTAAATTTCCCCTGAAATGAGGATATGCCCTTGAAAGAAGGTCATGAAATGTTACCTTAACATTTATTGCTAGAGAGACAGTTTATTTTACTTTCAGATACAATTTGGGACAGTTTGAGTCGTCATTCGAATGAGGAATACTTACTGACCTCAGGGAGTAAACATTCCTGTTGTGTAACTATGATTTAGCATGTGCACTAATAAGGCAGTTGTATTATGGCTCAAAAATATAGTTTAAGGGGGCTAGCTACATTTCTGGCCAGTTTGTGACGTTTTCATTTTCAGTAACCTGCCACTAGCTCTTTCTGGCCTACTATGTCTGACATCTGAGGAGCAATGAGACCTTTAATGGATTTTCTTTTATCAGAATACCAATGAATAAGAAGAAAAATGTTTACTGTACCATAGCCACATAATCATATATATATACCCTTATACAATTTAGATTTTAATCACAGCAACTGCATGTCCCACATATCTAAAAGTTAATAAAATGCAACTTACTTATTGCTAATCATTGCTCTCAAAATGGCCTTGAAGCTTATGTCAACCACTATATTACACATTTTCATAAATATCTGTGCTTTAGTTTGATTAATTATCTAGCTGTTTATTTACAACATTTCTTTTTTTTTCTTTTTTATATACTTAAAACATAAATACTATTTTATGGGTGTTGCATGACCTAGTTAAGACAAAGATGGATTCCAAGCAGAGGAAAAAATTTTCAAAATTTCAAAGGGATTACATCCAGTATTTTATCTTCCTTCTTCTCAATCCTTTCAATGAGGAATAAATGTAATTTATCATATAGTCCGTGAGAGATGAGGAAAACAAGTATAAGATCCCTTTAGGAACAAAGGAAACCCCATATTGGCCATTCAGTCCCATTTGAGGAAAATGGCTGCTGAGAGCGTTCTGCCCCCTCTCTCCCAGCTCTCTGTTGAAGGATTCCTCAACTGAGCCTCTAATATCAGAAACCGAAATGGTGCTTCAATCTGATTGGCCGGTAGAACTGCTACTGTTAACCAGCCAATTGCCCAAGCACTGCAAAAATACCAAACGATTGAAATGCTTCGGTTATTTAGCTGCATAAACACAAAATGCAGTGTTTATGACAAATGTTAAGTATAGGGCTAGGCTAGGCTTCTAGCTGAAATTATTTAGATTTCATACCTCCAATAAGAAATAAGAGGCTTTCGAAAATGACAGGACAATAGGCATGTAGGCTATGCACATCACACAAAATGTCTTTAAAATCATTTGTGAAAACAATAACAGTTTAGAACATAACATAACCTTATTTTAAATAATAATATATCCTAGATTATGCCGTATAAAGACCAGTTTAGTCATAAAGCCTCCTGTATCCATCTTGTTTTTCTCATTTAGGTAAATACATCGGTAGATTCAACAAATAATTCACGTTCAAGACTAGAATTTCAGAAAAATACTAATTCAATGTTTAGATTTAATTGTTGATTTAAAATGTACCTTTATGCATAGATGGTTTAAATTCACATTATCATGTAATATGTGAGAATATAGTCGAAAGAAAAAAAAACTTTGTATCGAATGTGCCAAGGGATACGAGAGGTTCGCAAGCTCAATAGTGGTGTATTGTGGGAGAGACAGAAACCCCAGACTAGAGGCACACAATATGTGTTGGCTCTCGCTAAAAGGAGGCAGTATTCTTTAAATCATGTAATGCAGTCTAGTCAACGAAGGAATATCGACTTCGTCTTTTGATTAATAAAATAAACATTCGATTGGACAAATCATGTCCAAGCCCGGGGAAAGAAACAGACTGATCGAAGACCATGGTAGAAAGCAGAGTTCAAGTAAGCTTGCTCTTTTTTTCCTCTTATGTCTGTTTCGGAAACTGGGATATGTTTTTCACCCAGTTTTATCAAGGTATTACTTTGCAATTGCTATGAGATAATTTATTGTTACAATGTTGCGAACGAATGTTTGCGAGACTACGCTGCCTTCAGTGCTAGATGCAGCTAAATGTAACCTATCTTTTTAGGTTTGTCGAACGGCATGGATAATAGCCATCCCGTTTGCGGTTCGGGCGAGAAACGAAGGGACCATTGGAGAAGTTACAAGTTGATTATTGACCCAGCGTTGAAGAAGGGATCGCATAAACTGTATCGCTACGATGGACAGACTTTTAACATGCCCGTAAGTGGATAGTAGTGGATCGTTAACATCCGCTTTTCATGCAAGAAATTCTCCAATTGCCTGTCTCAGCGGTAGGCTACATTTTAGCTACAATATTGGTTATCCAGCTGGACGATTCACGCTTATTTTATTGTGTGTATTTATGTAGGACAGAACCTGTGGCAATATTCACTGGACTTGGAAATATTTATTATGCATTGTATAGTCTCTTGCTATGTATGATACCCAATAAAACAAATGTGTTGTTGTTCATAGGACCCTGGGATGCCACCAGTGGATAGTGTCCGAGACCCGAGAATCGGTCGCCACTGGACAAAATACAAGGAGACCGATCTCCCAGTTCCGAAGTTTAAGGTACGCTGGAGACCTTTTGTCGTGTTGTCATTTTGAATGAAGTTTCGTCAAGTTTTTGGAACTGACAGTCGGACACACCCCCTAATCTGAATTGTTGCCGTGCTATAGCACTGCCTGATAACGTTGGAAAATATGTATAATAAATATAACATTTATTTGCCGTTCTTTTAAAGTTTCCCTTATTTGGTAGTTCGATGGGTTCATTGTGTACAGTTAAATAAACGCTGATACTTTAATCCACGTTCTGTATGTTGTGACTTCTTGTTCCACCTTGTTCACATTACCACTTCTTCCTTTTTCAGATTGATGAATGTTACATCGGTCGAGTGCCTCCAAAGGAGGTAACTTTTGCAAGACTGAATGATAACATTCGTGAGGGTTTTTTGACCGACATGTGTAAGAAATTTGGAGACATTGAACAGGTTGAAATTTTATACAATCCGAAGAACAAAAAGCATCTTGGAATTGCTAAAGTTGTGTTTGGAACTGTGAAAGCCGCTAAGGATGCTGTCCAGACTCTTCACAACACGTCGGTTATGGGCAACATTATCCACGTGGAGCTTGACCCTAAAGGTAATATTAGGCTATGCGATATTTCAAAGACATACTGAGAACATTTAGGAGAACATTTAGATTTGTTCATTTTACTTACGAAATTAAAAAGCAAGCTAGTCATCTTCATGTTTGGCCACACAATCATATGCTGCTGTCTGACATTTTGGAGGGTAATGGTCACGTGTGCAAATGTATGTTTGTTGCCTGGTAACGAGCTAGTAAGAACTACCTTCTAAAAGCCTTTGAAGAGATCGTCACTCGAATTTCTTATTTTTTTAAAAAAATTCTAAGTAATATGACAGCAGGACATTAGTTTTTACCTGTAATTTTAATCCATCCCTATTTAAATTTAGGATAAAATGCAATGATATATAAGTTATTTTATTTGGTTGCCATAGCCTACTACAGCAGTGACAGAAAATTACCTAGAAATAACGATTAGGCTACTGTGAGCCTCTTTATATATATATATATATATATATATATATATATATATATATATATATATATATATATATATATCATTCTTATTTTATGGAAAAAGTATTTTTCACATTTTTATGCTAGGACCTATGTTTAGTTTGTCATTGCCTTCCTATAATAAACTTACTTAGTATTTTTTGAACAGTCTAAATACATCAGTTAAGTACTTAGGCAAAGTTCTCAATTCACAGATTTTCTAGATGTTTTCACATTTGGAAAGCCAAACAGAAAGTTAAACTATTTTTGAACCCTTGATTGTAATTTATAGAAACATAAATTTTACTTATAAACATTGCCATAATGGCTTCATATTTCCTGGCCAACTAAGACTTTTGAATTTGTGTTTTTGAACTCTAAACAGGAAAGTTGTTTTGTTTTGTGGAATTATGACAGACACTTATACCAGACTTGTGCAAAATTGAATACACAAATATTATAAATAAAAAAAACATTCCAATGAATGTATAAAATTTATATTTCTTTCAGTCAGTAAAACCTGCTAAAACTTATTTGGTTTCTTTCTGATCAGGTGAAAATCGTCTTAGGTACTTCCAGCTCCTTATGAATGGCAGCTACACCCCTAAGACACTTCCGGTAGGTGCAGAGGAGCCAAGGGAAGTTTCTCCACGTAGCCTGGCTGAAGCCCTTCTGGTAAGATTTCCAATGTATACGCAGTTTTGGCCATAATCTTTTCATTATTCATTGCATAGTGCTGGAATATGATGTTTTTTTTTGTTTTTGAAAGCACTTCTGGAAAAACAAAACAGTTCACTCTTTCATGTGTTAATTGTTTCTGCCTAGTCTTATCGACAACTCTCAATGAACCGATGTTGGTTAATCTAAGCTGACATCTTCATCTCTAATCTATTTTATCAGTGCAGCAGGTGCTTTAAAGGGGCCAAGAAAGGAATGTTGTCCAGCCCCTTGATGGCCCAAGCTATTGAGACATGCACTTTGAGCCATAGTCTTGTAACATGAATCCCAATATTGATGCCTTTCTTTATCTACAGTGTTTAGCTGTATTTGATAGTCCTTAAAACTCTGAAGTGACTCTTGGTACACAATTTCAGTAGTGTTGGTCAATTTCTCCCTACGGGGCCAGGTCACCACTGTAAAAGAGGACTTGTTTTCAGTTGGACTTGCCTGGTGAAATAACGGTAAAAAAAAAAAATTTACAATGCGAGTGGTCACTTCTTTAAGCAGTCTGTGTGTGTCCTCAGGCCGGTCCGCCCATCCGCAGACTGTCTGAGAGCTCCTCAGCCGCTGGGGGTCCAACTACCCCCAACAGCACCTCCACGCCACTATCCCTGGACACGGCCTATTCCAGCCTAAGGCAGGACACTCCCCAGTCCCAGGGCACACCCCACACACCTCGTCAAACGGGGACTCCTTTCTCTCAAGACTCCAACTACTCGAGCAGGCAGACCACTCCGGCTTACCAGTCCAGCCGGGCCGAAGTCTCTGGAAGCTACAAGTCTCGCAGACATGAGAGCAAGTTCCAGGACGCCTACAACCGTCGCCCAGAGAGACGCTACGTGCATGGCTCTGGCTCTAGTGGGGGGTCGTCTTACCGCAGCACCCCCTCTGAGCCAGCCCCCTTAAAACAAAGCCAACCACCTGAACCCTCGGCCTCGTCCTTTCCCCACACCCCCCCTCCACCCACGGCAGCCAGCTTTAAGTCGGCCTTCCCCCCATACCAGGTCCCCATGCCCCCTGCCTTTGCCCCACCGGAGCCCCCTTTCCACCAACCCGTCCAGCGAGAAGCAGACTACCGGCAACCCCCACAACCTCCTCCAGCTGACTTTGTGCCAGTGAAGGAGAAGCCAGAGACTCCACCCATCCCAGAGCCCCCACCAGAGCCCGAGCCCCGACCATGCTCCCCACCTCCTTGTACCCCAGAGGACTGTCCTTCCCCCGGCACCCCCACCCTGGAGTCAGAGCGAAATAGCCTGGACTCCCGCATCGAGATGCTTCTCAAGGAGAAAATGACGAAGCTTCCCTTCCTCGCTGAGCGGGATTCAGATCCGGACGTACGGATGGAGGGCAGCCCGATCTCTTCCTCGTCCTCCCAGCTGTCTCCCGTCCCTCCCTACACAGGCAGCTCCCACGGTGGCCAGCACAATTATCGGCCGTCCAGCACAGGTCTCGAAGACATCAGTCCCACGCCCCTGCCAGAGTCTGATGACGATGAGTACATCCCTGGGACAGCCTCCCTTGTAAAGAAGGTTTGCTCTCCAGGCCATGGGAAGGGGAACGCCAATGACCTAAAAGAAAGTCGCCTTGGAAACCACACACCCACTGATACAGTAAGTTTCAAGATACAATTAAGTTTTAACTTAACAAAACTTACGAAAACAAGCTTCTTATGAGAAAAAGCCCAACCTTTTTTTTGTACCTAGTGATGATGGCAAAATTAATTACCACAGCACAAAGTTTGTAAAGAAAATAGAAGGCACCAGTCTTTCCCTAATGTAATTGTTGTCTTTTCTACATTTGAAATCACTAAGGCAGTAAGGTTGGGTTAGGGTTAGTTGACTGACAGCTGAGACCCTGCAGCAGTTGCTCAGGAAACAGGGGAAGTAAGTGTTTTTTTTTTTGTTTTGTTTTTCAATAGTGAGTGATGGTGTGGTTAGAGCTATAGCTTTCTCTTTTATTCTGTTTCCTGGTTTGCTTCTAGTTGAAGCAGTTGGGCATGTTATCACAGCAAATAGAAGAAAACAATGACTGGGTTATTCACATTTTAAATGCATTGTAGTAATCTGCGTGACATTAACTGTCCTGTAATTTAAGCATTTAAAAAAATAAGTTTTATTTTCTGTGTGTGTGTGTGTGTGTGTGTGTGTGTGTGTGTGTGTGTGTGTGTGTGTGTGTGTGTGTGTGTGTGTGTGTGTGTGTGTGTGTGTGTGCGCGCGCACATTGATATCCTACGCTAAGTTTGTTCCTGAAGAAGTATGAACAGCTCTTCTGTTGGTCAATGACGAACTTTCTCTTCCTCTTTATAACCCGCTCAAGACACACTGAGAAGATAACAAGCATGCTTGGCCATTGGCCCATAGTCAGTGCCTCACTTCCTGGTTTTTTTTAAACCCAGCAAACAGGATTGGCCACCTAGTTTCATGGCTCCTATTTCATGTCATCGTATGCAAATGTTACTGGGCGGTCATTTGCGTACAAAGTTCACTTTCCTTTTGTAGTTTATGTGGCTCCCCAGTGGCCCATTATGACAGTATTTTTTAAATAATATGAGTCCAATTATTTTCTTATTGTCCATTCTCTTTTCATTAGTATTCTACCTTTGACATCAACTTTCTAGACCTTATTCATATAATATAAAATGAATGCAATAGAAAATTTGACAATAGCATCGGATAATGCTTGACTGCCGTTTAACAGTATGGTCATATTTCTTATCCTTCAAAATATGAAACATTGTTATTGGAAGTGAGTGTGTTGGTTTTTTGGACAATCATTCATTTAATTGTATTCTCCTTTCTTGAAGGGTCATCACTCTTCTGGTGAAGATATGGAGATCTCAGAGGATGAGATGCCAGGCACACCAATCAACAGCGGCGACTGTGACAAGGGCATTGTCATGAATTCTGCCTTGTCCCCATTGCACCCCCAGTCCATTCAAATCCCTCCTCCTGGCTTTCCCCCTCTTCCCCCTCAGGCAGGATTTACCCTCTTGCCACCCCACTCAGCTGTCGCAGGCCCTCACATGGGTGGCCCACCTGGGGTCCCCCCGCATATGCTCCACCCACTGCCCCCTTACCCTCCAGGCATGATGCCCATGATGCAAATGGACTTGATGAGCTGCCTACCACAGTGGGGCAATGTTCACATGTCTTTCCAGATGCAGACCCAAATGCTGAGTCGCATGGCCCAGAGCCAGAGGCCTTACCCTTACCCCCACTACATGGGTGAAGGGGCAGCAGGCATGCCGTTTGCCGGACCTTACCCTCCTCTGCCCATTAGTACTACCCCAGGTAGCGCAGCCCCAGGGACAGGTCAACCGTGGGCGCAGCCCAGCTTGCCGAAGTTCAACCCTGCAGTTCCTCCTCCTGGCTATGAGGCTAAGAAGGAGGATCCCCATAAGGCCACTGTAGATGGGGTGCTTCTGGTCATTGTCAAGGAGCTGAAGGCCATTATGAAGAGAGATTTGAACCGCAAGATGGTGGAGGTGGTGGCCTTTAGAGCCTTTGATGAATGGTGGGATAAAAAAGAGCATTCAGCTAAGGTTTGTGATCTATTCTTTATTCGCTTTCTTCTTTAAGGTCTTGTCATTGTTTAGTTTTCTTTTAATTGTTATTGTATTATGAGGGTATCGTTGCATGGATACCACAGAATGTTTTGGTTAGCAAGCTACATTTGAATTTAATTTTAAGATAAAAAAGGCCTACCTAACGTTGACTTATGTTGGCTAGCTGTATTTTGAATATTTTTGGTAGTTTCTGAAATATTTTTATGTGATTGGACTATGGAAGATGACTGACAGTGTTAAAGGGCTATTTTTAATGGTTAGTTTATTATTATGTCTGGAATACAATTATATAGCTTGTAAGTTGCTTTTTCACAGTCTGAAGTGGCATTACATGATAAATAGCCTGCATCCCAATTTCTAATGATCATGTTTTGTTTTTCCAGACCTCTTTGACTCCAGTTAAAGCTGGGGATGGGAAGGAGGAGGAGAGGCCTAAACCTAAAGACACCATGGGCTCCAGCTTGCTGGAAAATTGGAACAAGGGCGAGGGCCTGGGCTACGAGGGAATGGGCTTAGGCATTGGCCTGCGAGGAGCCATCCGACTGCCCTCCTTTAAGGTACGTTTAAACTCTACCCAAATAGCACAGTAAATACACATCTTACTAGCATTCATGCTTAACATGGGAACATGCTGACAGAAGGCTTGAACTGCTACCTCTAGCAAGCTGAATTCTTCATTTTGGGAGCTGAAGAATATTTCAAGCAGTTACAAATGGCCTAAACCGTAAAAAGAAAAGCTGAGAGTGATGTCATGGAAAGCATTGTTTTTATAAATGCTCTTTGGAATGGATCACAGCAACCCTGACAGGACATACTCCTAGCATAACTGCAGCCGTATACCATATTGTCACAAGGGGCTCTGAAAACCATACGACAGATTGGAATGGCCCTATCATTTTAAATACTCATAAAACAAACAACATGTTAACCATGTATATCAGTATTCAGAATATATCTATATATCTAGGATCTAAACATCTCGTTCACCGCTAATTTGCGTTACTGTTAAATACAATCACACAAATAATTCACAATTAGCTAACATGTTTGTCTTGGAACGTTGGGGGTTGTCAACAATGTATTCCTGTTAAAGTAGCCTTTGCTATTCCATACCTTATACAGTATCAACATATTGTACAAATATTATTTTGGTCACTGTTACCGTTACAAGGCTTTGTTTGGTATGAACTACAAAACAAGATTACGCCGTTAACATGAGTCACCTCACAAGTAGACCGCTATTAATGGATGGTGCTACAATGATGTGTTTGTTTTCAGGTGAAAAGAAAAGACCCTCCAGAAGCCTCTACTGCAGGAGACACCAAGCGGGCCCGGCCCTCCACTCCTGTAGATGACGAGCTGGAGGATGAAGGTACGACCACGACGCAGCGGCTCGGTCACACAAACACCAATTGATGTTGAACGATACTTTCCAAGATGTCCGTACATTATTGTGATGACATGACCTTCTGGTGTTCCGGTCATTTCAAGTGTTGCTTGTGATTGCAGAGCGCGATCGAGATGCAGCCGACCTTCCGGCAGACGACTCCAAGATGGACAGCGACAGCTCGGCGGCGAGGCGGCGACACTCCCGGCCGCTGGAGCTTGACAGCGAGGGAGAGGAGGAGGTGGAGACCTCCGGCAAGGAGGAGTCTCTGTCGGACAGGGAAGAGCCGGACGAGATGGAGGCCTCCGAGAGGCTGTCTTCAGATAAGGTATGGCAGCTTATCACCGACAGACCAAACACCCAGCCCACAGGAGCTTCTCATTGCTGCCTGACCCGGGGATTTACAGCCTCTGTCAGTGGAAGGTGGGATGGAGAGAAAGCCTGTTTCCGATGCAATTGCCTCTTTTTCAGGAGAGTGACGGGGAAGACGACGACGCCGACTCTTCTGGTGAGAGCAGTTCGTCGGATTCTTCGGACGACGAAGCTGCCAGTTCAGCGTCCTCCAAGGCCGACTCTTCCTCAGAGAGCGGAGACTCCTCAGATTATGACACCAGTTCGGAAGACGAGGGCGAGGAGGTAGAAGAGGATGAGGAACAAGTAGAAGTAGATTTGGATGATGAGGTTCAGGCTCATACCACCTCGTCGTCCTCCTCGTCGTCCTCTTCTTCGTCCTCCGATGAGGAGACCGAGGTCAAGCCACCCAGCACACCTACAGGGCCTTCCCCAGAGGACCAGCCTGTGGAAGAGGACCTGAGGCTCGGGGAGGACCTGGACGCGAAGGCCCAGCATAAAGGCCTCAGACCTGGGGAAAAGACAGTGGGCCCTGCCCTGACCAGCCTGGAGGACATGCGTCCACCGTCGCCGAAAGGAGTCCCAGGTTTGATGCCTAAATTATTTAAATATTTGTCTCCAAATGTATGGGCTATACTATATCTCTTCATGTGCATTTGATTGATGACACCTTGGTTGCCTTTTAGATGATGAGCCAGAAATCGAGCTGGAGGGCAGCATTCCCATTCCCAAATCCGAGTCCCAAGATGATGTTGGGAGCCTCCGACCGCCCACCCCCACCGGATCCCTGGCTGACAGTGACCAGGACACCCGGACCAGGAGCCAGACTGAAGAGGAGGAACTGCCCTGCACCCCTGGCCGAGATGCCCCTGGTACGCCTGTCCCCAAATCCCTCCCGGTCTCCTCCATGCACCTCCCTCTTCCCCCACACCCAGGCGTAGAAGACCATTCCCCGTTCCTGCCTCCCCCTTGCCCACTGCCAGACCACCAACGGGCCCGGCTGCCCACGGACGAGGACCTCCCCAGGACCCCGGGCAGGGACCTGATGGATCGCTCCCGGGGCATGGGTAAGTCCCAGAGCACCGACACCCTGCCTGTTACGCCGGGCAGCGAGGCTCCCCTCACAGGCAACAGCCTGGCCCTCAGCTCGCCCCACATCCCCAGCAGCCCCTTCTCCTACCCGGCCCAGTCCCCTGCCCTGAGTGCAGACATCCCCCGCACCCCCGGCAGAGACCTGTCCTTCACCCCCGTCTTCCCTGATCCAACAGCCCTGACGGCCGCCGGCCTGCCCATCCTCAGGAAGACCTCCTCTGATAGTCTGAACGACAGGCCGGTCTTCAAGGAGCCAACCCTCAGCGTCTTCTTACCCAAGCTGGGAGAGGCAGTCCTGGCCGCTCTGCCAAAAATGTCTCCTGTGACCGCGCTAGACGTCCCCGCGCCGCCCGAGGTCATGGTGCCTAAAAGGAAGCCGGGTCGGCCAAAGAGCAAGAAGAGCGCCCTGGCGGTCCCCCCTGCTGAGGCCATGGAGCTGTCTGCTGCCCCTGCAGCTCTCCCCAATCACGCTGCCCTGGCCTCCACCATGCTGCCCGACCTCCCGGGCCACACCTGCCTGGACGCCTCCACCAGGGCGCTGGACTTCCGGGAAGCAGAGGCCGAGCTCCAGACGGTCCTGCCCCCGGAGGACGACTTCCTGCCCTACGAGGAGCCGGCGCCGGTGGTCAAGCCGCCCCGGAGGGCGCGGCGCGCCTGGGACCAGATCCTGCTCGGCAGCCTGTCGCCCGCCACCATGTCCCCGCGGCCCTGCTTCGCCCCGCGCTCCGAGTTCGAGGAGATGACCATCCTGTACGACATCTGGAACGAGGGCATCGACGAGGAGGACGTGCGCCACCTGCAGGTCACCTATGACAAGATGCTGCAGCAGGACAACGGCAACGACTGGCTCAACGACACACTGTGGGTCCACCACCCTCATATCCTTTTGGACCAGAGCCACTGGGTTAACGGCCTGCACACCTCACTCCTGTGTTAGTCTCTACATCGTGTCATGTCGATGGTGTCACAGCGCCCTCTTTTGAAGTTTAGTATGAATTGCATGAGTTGGAAGCTTTTTGTTTTTATGTCTGCCCAGCTAACATAGCACATCATCGGTAAAGTGTTGATAGATGATCCTGGTTGTCTGACATTATGTACGAGTTGTCCTTGACTCCCTGGCACCTACCAGCATCCCGTGGGTGAAGCGCAAGAGAAGAGACGATGGCATGAGGGACCACATGACGGGGTGTGCACGCAGCGAGGGCTACTACAAGATTGACAAGAAGGACAAGATCAAATACCTGCAGAGCAACCGACCCTCAGACGAGACCCCACTAGACACACAGGTCAGCTGTGTGTGTGTGTGTGTGTGTGTGTGTGTGTGTGTGGGTGTGTAACAGTACGCATGCAAGCAAAAGAGGGAGACAAAGTATGTGAATTAAAGAAACGTATTCCTATCATTTGCTCCCCGTCCCCCCACTGATTCTATGCGGTTCCTCTCTGTCTCCAGGGTATGAGTATACCTGCTCAGGTGCATGCCTCTACCAGAGCTGGCTCGGAGCGGAGGTCTGAACAGCGCCGCCTGCTGTCCTCATTCAGCTGTGACAGCGATCTGCTCAAATTCAACCAACTGAAGGTAAACGGCATTCAAGTCAATCCCTGGACAATGTCCCACTTCACTTGTCTGCTCTTAATAACATAACCTTTTTTAAACTTCTTAGATTTTTTTTTTTACTTGACTTTTTTCTTCCATTTTACTTGTCTTTATTCAGTTCCGTAAGAAGAAAATCAGATTCTGCAAGTCGGGCATCCATGACTGGGGTTTGTTTGCCTTGGAGCCCATCGCTGCTGATGAGATGGTGATTGAGTATGTGGGTCAGAACATCAGACAGGTGAGAGCCATAGTCCACCAGTCCCTTATCAGTCTCACACAACCAGCATCAGAAAGTATTTACTAGGACTAGGCACCACAGACACACTCATGTTTGTCAGTCACCCTGGCTGTACACCCTTTGGAATGACCCGGGGTTAACATTTCTGTCCAGGTGATCGCTGATATGCGTGAGAAGCGCTACGAGGAGGAGGGCATTGGGAGCAGTTACATGTTCCGCGTGGACCACGACACCATTATAGACGCCACCAAGTGTGGCAACTTTGCCCGTTTCATCAACCACAGCTGCAATGTAAGCCTAGCACGTCTCTTTTCAAAGGCTGTAATGATGTTGTTTTTACATAACATAACAAATAGTTCAATCAGTCTTGCTTGAAGTATTTTTGTAAGTACTTATATTTGATGTTGTTGTCCTATTTGTTCTGCTCGCAGCCTAACTGCTATGCCAAGGTGATCACAGTGGAGTCTCAGAAGAAGATAGTCATATACTCCAGGCAGCCCATTAACGTCAACGAAGAGATCACCTACGACTACAAGTTCCCCATCGAAGATGAGAAGATCCCCTGCTTGTGTGGGGCAGAGAACTGCCGGGGAACACTGAACTAACGGTGCCGTCCAGTGAAGAGAAAACCAAACAGACTACGCATGTCCCCATGCATTGCAGCCCGCTCCGTGGACGCACAAAAAGAGAAGGAGGAAACCAAGAACCGGGGATTTTCAAACCCACAAGTCACCTGGATACAGTGCAGCTACCTGTGTGGAACAATTTCACACACAGACATTTACTCAAGATTGTTTACGATTTGTGGTGCTCTTAAAATGGACGTACATGTAGGTTTTTTACGATTCTGCCAGTGGCCCACAATTTACAAACTGCTGAACCAGTTGACTTCCTGGTCCAGTCTTTTTTCTTCCTGTCTCTTGTTGGGTTCCGCATGGTTCCTACCAGGTCTGGGCTCCCTAAGGACAGTCCTGTCTACTCACCTTTTTATAAGCTTCATGGAGACCATAGGGGTGTCTAGTGTTCTCCAAACACAGACACCTATAGCTGCTTATTCATACTGTTAACACGCACAACAAAACACTTCTCTTTGTGGGTATGGTAAAATTATAAACTAATGTTGACAAATACACTATTCTCATCTGGTGCGTTGAGGGGGCTTTGGTTTCCCCGTTGGCATGCCATCATATGCTTACCCTCCCTCGAACCAGAAATCCCATTTCTTTGTTAGTTAAATCTGCCACAGATGTAGAATGTGGTGATAGCACACCTGCTCTTACCAGCCAATATTATAGATTATGCTGCTGCCTGTTACTTTATGCAAAATCAAGGATAAGGGTTTGAGACATTTTCAGATAGTATTAATCAAACTCCAGTGTTTCCATTCATGCTCAAAAATCCATGTGTGCGTGCGTGTGTATGTGTCTGAAAATGTGTTTGCCTGCCTGGTGTGAGTTGGACTGAGAAAGCGCTAGAGTTTTCATCTGAAAGTTTTTATCCTTGGTTGGCCAAATTGATTTTTTATTTTACAAACAATCAATATTACCTTTCTGCATGAAAGTTACCACAGGCACATGCTTTTTCAAACTATCAAATAGATTTCTTTGGTTTCTTTGTGAAGGCCATCTCACAACTCGATAACCATAATTCTTCTGCTGAACTTTCTTTAAAAAAAGCCAACACATAAAAAGTACAGTTTCAAAACTGGAAAACAGCTATTTTAGTTTCTATTCTGCCAAGCAAAGCGCATTATAAACCTGGGAAATATATTACAGAATTTTTGTATTTCCAACCAATTTGCATAATTAACACACTTAATTATTGGAATCGGCAGAATCCGATTGGACAAGGGCCTAAATTAATTTGGAACGCTGTGTTTATTTTTTGCTCATGCGAATGTTGTATCAAATGAATGTGTGTCATAGTCTTTTCCTTCCCTTGTGTCTCAGGGCAGGACTAATTCATGTGTGTTTGCTCCCCTGCATGGTGCTTCCTCCTCTGCTTCAACCAGTAGGACCCCTGCTCCACCAGTATTCGACCTATAACAAACAGAAGTGTTGCCCCATCACACCGCACTGTGTTCTTCTCAATGCTTAAACACTCGAGTTTAAGTCTTTCATTTGTGTTTTCACATGAGCTTCTATTATTCATTTTGACAATTTCATATGGTCGCTGTTTTTGAATGCACTGGAGGCGTGAGCACTTCTTTAAAACTTTTCCAGCCAATTAGTTTCCTTAAGACCAATTAATTCAGTGTGTCTCATTAAGTTAAATGGCTTATGGAGAAGGGGTGTTTCTTTTTAAACCGTGACGTTTATATTGTACATTCTCATGTGTATAGAAGATGTATAGCTTTTTTTTTTATCTACTGGGTTAAATCAAAAAGCCTCATACTTTTCTTTTTTAGGACTGAGTATTTGAAAAGATATTTCAGGGATCTGTAAAAGGATGTGCAAGTTAAACAAGGGTTAAATTGTTTATTTACAGAAACGACTCCACTTCCCTTCAAAAGATTGTTTCTTGTAGAAACGTCTTCATTTTTCTGTCCCTTACATTTGTAATCTTAAAATGTGTACATACATTAACTGTGAATATTATAAATATATATATATTTTTTTGTTTCTGGGGATTTGCTACAGATACAGAGCTCAGAAATCTATGTAACTTGGTGAGAATTGAGTTGGTGGCAGTATTGTCAGCTTGTGTCAAGCTTTATTTTTTATTTTCTGTTGTAAATTCTATGAAGACTTGTTTGCCGTGTGGAGAAAGAAAGAACCTGGTGCAGAATTAGCATGGGAATGGGGTGGAATCATCAGCTGGTTTCTCATGTCTATTTATTACACAACAAATGTATAAAAAAAGAAAATACTGGAAAATAAAGACTTTTTTTTCAAATTACTTCTAAGCTCTTGACAATTCATTTCAAGTTGCTATTCCATGTGGTGTGACATGGTTTTGGGTCTCGCAATAGAATTCATGACACATTACATTGTTAGCCAAGGTAACGTGATACCAATGACCTCTTAAATGTCAGGAAGAAGGAAATAAACCATCAACTTGGCCATGTCAATTTCTGGTAAAGGCTTCCCCTATCCAAGAGGTATTGGCATTATATACTGAAAACCAACAGGCAAGAACAGTTCCAGACTGACATTCAATTTGCTACTTTGACGGGAGTCATCTGACGTATCCAGAAAAAAAAATTTGTTGTGCCTTTTTACCATTAAACATTCTCAGGGTCTACCACCATCTCTGCTCCAAACAGTTATACTCTTATTATACTCTGGGACTATTATTTCTGTCAGAGACAGAGAGACAGAGTGGCCTCTGTGTGTGTACCATGTGCCACCCGAGGCAGTGACAGGAGGAGCATGGTGCAACCAGAAGGGTGAGTTTGTGTGTCTATTTGTTTGCTTTTCTGTAAATGTGTCTCCATGAAGCTGCCAGTTGGAGAACAAAAAGGTGAATGCAATAAAATGTAGAATTTTTTATTTTTTATCAATGTTAACATTTTGAGCTTGTAAAATTGTGAAACCCACAGTTTAATAAAACATAACCTTTCTATATCAGTTTATACAAAATATGACAATATTCTCTTTATGAGCATTTCTGTATGTGTCAAATCCTTTTACATTGTCCTTTAAGTTCCCATAAAAAATAAAAGCTAGGCTGGTATAATTTAACCTACCCTTTCCAATTCAAACACCTAATTCAGACTCAAGCATAGAGTTAAAGTTAAAATCCACATTTGAAACCAAACTTTCCAGAGTGTTGGACAGCAGATGGAAGTGGCGGTTGCAGCGAGTAGCTTGGCATCTTTGGAGGCATACACTACCCGACTAAAGGTAGGATGGATGTGGCGGAAGTTGTTGTGAAGAGGAGTGACGTGTTCCGCGTCCGCGTCTGTGGCGTATATCCCAGAGGCAAACCGCTCCAACTAGGGACAATTAATGGAATCAATACTGTCAATAACAATTCACCAAACCATCACTTCAGGATAAATGTCAGGAATAAAGATAAAACACTACCATACACTATGTTTTATCTTTTCTTAATGTCAGGGGAACTTACTTTTCTCTTGGCAATGGCAGAGTGAAGACGTACCTGAGCCCATGATATATCGATGGGTACTTCATACACGGTCCAGATAACCGCTTGGGAGCAGGGAGGAGTGGTTAGGCTGCCATGGTAACGGTAGTACTGGGTCATGTTGCTCTCAGGCAGAAGGCTGATCAGAGAAAAAGGCTTGACTGATACTGTCTGACCTGGCAAAAAGTAACAAAAACATTAACGTTAAAATGAAGGCCTCAAGGCAGGAAGTCCAGTATCTTAAACAGAGCAGTAATGTGTGGGTGATCCTGCAGACCTTTGTAGGCAACAGATGAGAGTCGACGGGATATGTGTCCAAAGTATGGATGGTCTGCATAGACCACCTAGAAGAACATTATATGATCGGATTTGGTGTAGCTTTATTTTGGTTGTTTGAACATAAAATAATCCAGAAATGTACAGGATTGAATATAATGGGGTTTTTACATCAATGAAGAATCCAAGAACAGCCAAGCCAGTTGGGTCATCCAAGGCAGCTGTTATATTGGGATGGATTGACTTCATATTGACTACATGCATCTGCAGGAGAATGCGGGACAAAGGCATTGGGACGATTTCTCTGCTTCCACAGTCAGTTTGTGTTATAATGTTATGTCCCATTAATGAAACACTATTTATAGTGACTGTGTTAAGACGTCCACTGTCCATACCTCCATGGGGTACCTGTGTCGGTCCACTGTGTGCTCTGAGCCATTAGTGTGGGGACTTCCCCAATGGAAATGCAGCTGAACAGTCTGGTAGATCCCTGGAAGACCTCCACCACTCACTGACAGGCCACTCCCAACCTCCAAAATAACTATAGAAAGAAGGGCCAATGCATGTACACACACATTGCCAATGTATTGTTATAACAATGTATGCACTTTAATTCAGCAACAATGTTCAATAGCTTCATGCAGTAGTGAGGGTTTGTGACTACTACCGTTGGTGTTCAACAGGCATATATTAATGGTCAAAATCAATATTTACCTGAGTGCCCATCATTTCTTAGAGTCCAGTGTCCCGATTGAACTGTATCAAATCCCTCCAGATGTAATGCTTCCAAAGACTCGTCTCTGGTCATCTGGTGATCCAGGTTGATTGGAGAATGATGTACTTCCAGTAATGGGTGACAGGATTGGAAAGTGTCCCCCCATGCATAAGGATCTGAGGAGCCGCCAAACAAAGTACATGATGGCCATTAGCAATATTATTGGCCTAATCACGAAATGTATCGGATTTCAATTGTTTCTACGTTCACAGTAAGGAATATTCATTTTGATACTAACCCATGCCCTTTTATATACAATTATTGTGAAATGTTAAACAATATTTTTTTTAAATGATCAAGCTAATTTCAAAATTCTATAAAAATATCACAAATATCTTACTGTTGAAAAGCAAGACAGTATGTTAAATTTTACTTACCACAATGGCTTTCGTCGTAACAGAAGTCATCTGAAATATTAAAAATTATTATTTTATATTAAATTGATGAAAACAAAGTAAAAATCAAAGTACAAAAATCATAAAGGTTTCATGGTTGTGGTTCTTATTGTTTTTATGGTACTCTAAATCCCACAATTCAAAGATTAAAGAATAAGCACTATAAAAGATGCCATTTAATGCACCATGATCCAGCCTTGCCACTCACCAGAGAAAGAGTAGGTGATACACAGCACTAACATTAAAGTTGAAAAAATCATATTGCTTCTAAAGTCCCACAAGTCCAATCAGGTCTCATTAGAAAACTGGAGGTAGACTTAGAATCAGTTCAAACTGCAGGTTTAAATAGGAATGGAGGTGACTGGGAAGTTTTTTCCTGGTCTGGTCAGTGGACTGTGTCACTGGTGCTAGATTAGTGGTCCTTTCTGTTCAACAGCCTCATTGACGCGAGGAGAATTGGCCACCTCATAGCATTGCACAAGTGTCTGATGACAAGCGATGCTGCCCATTTATAATATGGAAAAGTGAGAGGCTTATCCCTTGTAAAACAATGTCAAATATTTTAGATACTGTTGTCAGGTTATTGTTCTGTCAGTAAACGTGTCAGGAAAGGATCGACCGTATCTCACTGCATAGTGTACAGTAGGAACTCACATGGCTAAAGACTTAACAGCTGTAGGTCATGCTATCAATGATTCAGTCACTAGATGGCCAACAAAAAAGCCTTTATTTCGGAGCAACGGTCACAGAAAGGGTATCACTAGCACTGCTAGACTCACTGCTACAGTGACTGATACGTATATCTGCTTGCTATAAATAATTTTAGTCACTTGATAGTTGTGGATAGGATACTCCTTATAGCTCTCAGGGGGCTCTGTCTCCATCACACACACAAACACACCACACTCCATCTCTGCACTACACAACATTCTGTTGGGAATTTCCCTCAGATCACCTTAATCCTCTTGACATTTGGTCTCCAAAGGCAAAGAGTTTTTCTTGATGCAGTGAACTCAGAGCGACAAAATGCCACGACTGATGAGTTTTCCCTCTCATTCTCCTAAGTTAATGGTAAGACATGCCATCCATGAATAAATAAACTTCAATGATAGAATTTATTTGGCATTTCATTAGTTACACCTATCTCAGAAAAAATACATGAAGCAACCCCGGCATATGAAGCACTGTACATTTTAAAAGCTATAAAATAAAGACAACACACGTGTTTAAACTTTACATTAAAAATGTCAACCAATAAAAGTAGTCTCACAGCTATAGTGTTATTTATAACAAACTAATGTAAACGCAGCAGTTTGTGTATGGGGGATACTAATGCATTAAATTCTATCCAAGATTCTGAAAGCTATGCCTGAAACATGAGCAGAAAATGTTTGTTTATACAAATTGACTCCAAGTTTAAAGAAAAAAATCATTTCTCAATTATCTCAGCATGCCCAAAGTTACATGCATGCATTGTAGGTTCAAAATCAAAAAATAAATCAGATCGAACATTACACCTTCGCCTATAGAAACATGCACATTACTTTTCTTCTCATCATAACATAAACACCTTGGATGATCCACAGAAGATTGTCTATGCCCCGCCCCCCCACCCCCAAAATACCTAAAACAAAACAGACTTACACAACCAACATATACAAATGCTTGCTACATACATACATGAAAACACTCACAAGAGACACATAGCAATGTATCTCTCACGGCAGATCTTAAGCCATTTCATTGCTGGTTGAGGTGATAGGCCTATACAACAGGCAACCCCCAGGGAGTTGTAAGCCCTGTTATAAGGCCCTAGGTTATTAAAGGAATGGCACCCATTTGGCTCAAGGACCACCTTCGAAGTGGCTTTGTGCTTTACCTACAAACCTGGAATTCTAACCGTTCAACTGCTTTGACCTTTGAACTCCACAGATAAACAAGCAGGACAGAAGGGGTTAACAGGCTGCTTGCCTTACAGCTGCTCAACTTGAACTCATATTCATTGTATTATTATTGTCATGATGGAAGTCCAATGAAGTCATTCAAAAAAAAGAGACTGTAAATTCAGATTTCTGAAATTATTAGAGCATAAACTTATTACTCAAGACAACACTATCATAACTTGGTGATACATTTGAACCAAAAACGTCACTGACCCATGTACCGTAGAAACAAATTAAATCTCAAACAAGTACAATTGCACATACATCCATCAAGTACATCTGAATAAAAGAGGCTACTTGTTTTAGTTTTTCCCCCTCAAATTCATTAATCACAGCTGTAAAATAGATCTGTTTTGAATTACTTGGAAAAAACACAATTCCAATCATGCGTTATCAAAAAATAGGTTGTATATTTGGATGCAGATTCCTGACTACCAAAACACGTTAGAAGTAACAGAAAGGTGAAAAAGGCATGATTAATCAATCAATAATATTCAGTTTGTGGACAGAAGTTAACTCATTTTACTTTAAATTTCATGAGGAGATAGTAAACAACCCTTCCTTTTCTAAAAACAACAACATATGAAAAGCCTTTTTCTTCAATCATGTGCTTGCTGTGTGATAGGGAACAGCTCCCCATGATGGTTGACCAACACAACACAAAAGCAAGATCAAAGCCCATCATCAATAATTAGCAAAGTACAAGACACAGATCAACATATCAAAGAACTATCTTTGTATTTCAACACCTTTCTTTTAAAACAACATAATGTTGTAGTGTTACCTCATGAAAAGGACAGACTGGAGCGAATAGGAACTGAAGCGGCGGAGCGTAGTGTTGTGTTCAGCCTCTTGTAGAGTACATATTGTCTACTCAACTTTGCAGTACTCCTCTGCCAATCTGCTCCACTCCTCTGTTCTCCAAGTCTAACTGGAGAGGACAAGTCTTCAGGAGTAACTCTAGAGGATCGGTGTCAAACATCCTGTAGTTCTAATGGGGTTCTTCAAATATCAAAGAGACGGCCATCTCCATTTTCTGATATGGTCAGTTCAGAGCAAACAGCCCGTTTAAAAGCCCAAGTCAACATGTCCACTAAGGAATGCACCGCCCTGCTGTATGTAGTGTATGGCAGAAGAACAGTTCCGTGTAGAAGTGTCCTCCCTGAGCTTATCCCCCCGTCCCTGCCCTACAGTCCTATACCACCGTGCTGAGAGAGGAGCTGCTACTGCAGTCTGCTGCCACGCTGCTGGGGGCAGGGCCGTTGGTGGGGGTGTCGGGGTCCACCAGGAGGGTGCTGCTGTCGATGGAGTCCTCCCTCTCCTGGGGGCACGGCACCGTGGCTGGGCCCGTCACGGGGGCGCTTTCCTCGTATGTCTGCAGTCCGTCTACCATGGCACTCATCTGACTGGGAACCAGGGGAACCCTGTTACGTCCTGCTGGGAGACAACAGAGGAGGTTGAAGTGGGAACACATTTTGTGGTTTTATGTTTCCTGAACACTAAACGGCCCATGCAGTAGACTACAGTAACAGGAAGATATGAGCCGTAGCCTATCCTCTAGTTAGTGTCAGGTACCAAGCCCACCCAGGTCCACAAAGAGAAAACTGTCGGGGTTGATTGAGGCCTCGTACGGCGGCGGGGGGTCGTCCGGGTGCTGGATGTCGGGATATTTGTAGGCGGCATAGGGCGGGGGAGGCTCCTGAAAGTGAAACGCCCCTCCCTCTCCGTCATCGGACAAGTGCAGAGGGGTTAGGCCTGTGCCAAACGTGTCCGGCCCATAGTCAAAGCCAGGTACTCGCCGTCCAAGGTTAAAGTGATGCACTGAGGAGAAAGAAGATGACAGATAAACATCAGCCAACTGAACATTATTTCACGCCTCAAATGGCGGAAGGGGAATCCGTTTGAGTAAACATCAGAGGTGCTTTTTGCTTACGGTTTCCTCCAATGAGTGTTTCGATGCGCTCCCGCCGACGCTGGCGGAGTCTGTGCACCATGAAGAGCAGCAGAGACAGGATGAGGAAGGAGGAGATGCAGCTGACTATCAGTCTCATTCCACTGGCCATGGAGTCAAACAGGCTGCTGCCGTCTATAGTGAGTGAAGTGGAATGAATTCATTTGTTGAATGCATAATGAATGAAAACATTTGAACCATGCAAACAGGGCTCCATCTTGTGGGGCAGGAGCCGACAGTAGTACCTGGGTCCAGACAGGTGAACTTGCAGCACTCCTTGGGGTCTTTGCGGAAGTGCTGGCAGCCTTGAGGCCGTTCACACAGGGCCGCCACACACATCTCGGGCTCGCCGTCGTGACATGTGCAGCTCAGACACGGGTCGTCGCCCTTAGGCGTGAAGTAGTAGCCCTCCGTCACCACGTTGTCCTTAATGTCCACGCACGTCTGTCCTGTTGGGGGGGCAGAGAGTTGAGACCCAAGCAAATATACACAGAGGGCTGTCAATGTATCTGTCTTTTCATTGATACAATCAAAATAACACAGTCACAGATGGATACAGTTAAGACAGCTTGCAACAGAAGGACATATGGTATTATTCAAGATTATCCACTTGGTTTATAAGGTTTAAAAACCAGACAATAGCCACTCTCCAGCCAGCTTTGCCTGCCAAGCTGCATAAAAAGCTAAAAGTAGAAGTATATTAGCTCAAAGTATTGGTTTTGATAAACATTATAAGGAGAACCAAAACATACTTCTTTTGCAAAGGAAGGGAAACTTCTTGTAGCAGTTTTCCGCATGCCAGCTATGTAAGCCACGCTCGTTCATGCTCTTGATCTGGAAGCGCTGCAGCTGGGCACAGAAGACATTTTCCTGGGTTGGAGAAGCCTCTGCAAAATTGGTGAGGCCCTCTGGAGGTAAAAACACCTGCATGGGACCTGTTGAAGAACAAAGGGAGGTCTCAGAGCCAGCACCTGTGTTTTAGTGTCGAACACAGGGTAAAACGTGGTGGAGTATAAGTGGTGAGACTTTCATTTCTAATAAATCCTGTATAAAAATGGACGAAAATACCTTTATATGCCACCTCCCATCGGCCCTCCAGCGAATTGTTCTGACTGGTGATCACATACTGGTAGCCAACCCAGAACCTGAAATCAAAGTACCAAAGGAAACTAAGTTATGCTTCCGCTTAAATTCTGGCCTTCTGAACGACATCTTAGAAGACGCCATGTTTTGACAAACGTCAAGTGCCAATAACTGATCCCAAACCACTCACTTGCACTGATCTCTGCGGTCACAGACCTTCTCGTCAAAGTCCACCTCAATCTTTAGGATGAACTGCAGCTCCTCGTTCGTGACGAAGGTAGCCAACGAGCCATTGACTTTCTGACAGGTGTCCACAGCCTGCCAGTAGTTCTCATTCTTCAGGTACACTTTGTAGCAGCTGGCTGTCTTCTCATAGTGGTGCCAACCGCTTGGGCACTTCTCTGTGATACATGAAAAGGCTTGTACTGAATCTCTGAGCACAATGCAATGGCATTATCTTCAGCACGTCAACTAAAAAGTCAAGTGACAATGGAAGGGGAGAGTTAGGAGTAAATCTTACTGTTGAACCGCACAGGTTGGGCCACACCAATGACATCCTCCACCTGGTCAAAGCCATTGCCAAAGCGGAACCTCTCCTCCTTCATAGCTACAAGGTAAGAGACACTGAGATGAATGGAAAGCATGTCCCAGACAGAGATCAACAAACACAGACAGTGCAAAAACAAACATACGTCGTCAATTAGAGGGAGATCATCTGTCTAATCGTCCCAGGAGCCACAGCAGTTATGCAGCACAGTGATCATCACAGGTGTGGAGTTTAAGTGAGGTCGCAGTGTACACTGGGGGTCAAAGGTGCTACCACGAGGTGAAAGGGGGAACTTACGCGGGCAGTCCATCTCGTCGCTCTTGTCCTCGCATGCCGTCCAACCATCACACTGCCAGGACATGGGGATACATTGCATTTTCCCACTGCGGCAGGCAAACTGCCCAGGGCTGCAGCGGAGCTCTACAAGCCAACACAGAGGGAGGTCGTCACCACAAAGCACTCGATACTTTTCTTATAACAACACTACAGTAGAAGAGCATGTGGTCACTTCCAGCAAGGACACTACGGGCTGAATTTAGCTCGGTCTAAATATGTCCATTAGCTGCAAGCATTAGGACTATGTTACAGACAAACACAGCGGGGGGGTGAACACTTTACTTCAAATGAGCAAAGACACAATTTTTTACACTCAGAAAACAATTAGCAAAATAAATACACGACACATTAAATGTGAAATTTGATACCCATACAATAGCTGTGCCTACAATTTATAACCTAAATTTGACTGCACTTTCCATACAGTAGTACATTTAGTAATCGTCGTAACTGAAATGGTAAGTGGGTAAGCATCTCCATGCCATGGGCAATGCACATGAGATGTGTCAAAGCATTATAGGGTTGCCTCTGCGAGGGCATCTAGATGGGTCTAGACTAGCCATCTTTTAAGGGGAGGAAACCAAACTCTCTGGAAAAAATATCCAAAAATAAGGGGTCATTCCAAACATGGTAAGAGATAAAGGCTATTCAAGCCACTGCCTAAATTGAGAAACTGTATCTGTCGTTTCCTTTTTTTTTCATACCTAAATAGGGGGAAAAACTATTTCTCTCTCTTCCACTACTACACTGCAGGACGCTGCTTACCTGACAATAATCTTGCCAGAGCTAGCCGTGGACCTGAAACAAATAAATAAAAAGAAATGAGAGAAACTAACCTTTTATTTCCTTGTATTTTTGCCAAACTAACAAACGAGGCCCACATTTTTTTGCTGATATAGAAATGAAGACAACAGCTTGCTAAACGATCCCTTTCCTGTATACAACCCTGTGTAATAGTACTAGTACTTTGTCTAATACCACCTAGGCCCCAGGGTTTACCTGCGGAAACAGTATCTAACACTATGTCAAACCAAAAACATAAGCCAACGAAAACGATATGAA
>JAPMUY010001070.1:0-17207 GCA_026901105.3 Galaxias olidus
AGGTGGCAGCACAGTCACTAAGATTATTTAAAATGCATCTCAATGGTAAAATAATCAGTATTGAACAAACAATAACACTTAAGACAATAAACTGCTGCTGATTTTATTTCTGCAGCGTTGTACACGTGTGACATGCTGTTCAGAAGCCTTAACGCGAGGTTGAGCTAACACAAGAATGTAGGGGAGACTGGGGACGGTTGCAGCACTTTTTGCATTTCTCTGTTACTCTGAGACTAATTGACCTAAACCAGCCAAACATATTGAACTTATATCTGTATTCTAATTACCCATACAATTTAAAGATGACTACATATGATATATAGTTCACAATATTTATATAAATGGAAGAAATCAGATGTTGCAACTGGCCCCAAGTGGACGTTTACACTTGTGTTCAGTTCAGCGCTTTACAACAGCGAGCAGGAGTGCCTCGTAAACGTTAGCTGCAGGGGCGTCACTTTCACAGCAACACAGTATTATTGACATAAATAAATGAATAAATAAGTTGATAAAAATGTAGCTTTTAATGTTGAAAATTCCTTGCAGTTGCCTAAATTTCCTTGCAGTTGGCGTTTACACTTGTGTTCAGTTCAGCGCTGTCCACCAACACACGAGGACATAGTAGTGATGCAGTGGTTATTTTAGGGGCCTGGCAACCCGCACTGCTTGGTCGCTGATGGTGGAAACGCAATCACATCGCATTTGCTCAGGGAAATGCATTTTCTAATTATTATAATAATTTTAGCCCCGTTTTCCGGCACCTAAATACAGGTCTGCATTTTGCTTCCATTGCAATGCCAAAATGTCAGTTTGAATGCCACGGACTCAGTGTTAATTTTGACAAGCATTTCTCATTTTGTTTTCGTCTTTGTCCTTACTGAAAATTGTAGTTGCGTTTAAGTCAAATTTTGGTCTTTAATTTTGTTTCCTTATAGTTAAGATTTAGTCTGTGTTAGTACGTTTTCGTTTTAGTCACATCTTCGCAATGTTTTAGTTCTGACCCCTGCGTTATATGGGCATGTCAGCCAAAAACATTGATAAGAAACTATGAGCTCAGCAACTGCAAGGACATTTCAACATGAATAAAGCTAGCTACATGATTATCAACTTATTCATTTAAGTATATATGTCAACAATGTGTTGGAATCATGTTGACGCCCCTGCTGGTAACGTTTACAATACACAGCTACTCCTGCGCTCGCTGATGTGCTGTAGGCTAATCTTAGATTACATAATTTAGGCCTGAACAATTTCAACAATGTCTATCTAAAATATATTCTTATTTTACAGCTGGTAGTCACGGATAACGTTAGTTGGCCAAGTTATGATTTTAACTAGAGTCGGCAACTGGTTAACAGGCTTTTTAAAAATTTAGGTGATGTGAACTTTGCGCAGCGCGCAAAAACGCTCTCCGGACCAACAACCACTTTCTCGTCAATAGAAGCTGCAGTGTTAGCAGTGCGCCATTATGTAAACTTATAATAACCTTTTCATTATTTTGGTTTAAGTATGAATTTTGGTTGATGTCTGAATAGTACTATGTGGGAGACTTAACCCTACTTGCCACACACTTGCGAATCGCGCCACACAAATCTCTGCCACGGGAAAAGTTTAGCAAAAGTCAGGCACAAAAACACATCCGATTGAGAGGCCAGCATGACTTGTAACTCATGACTTCTCTGTATTTCCAGATCTTGCAGCAACATGCTTGGACTTGAGCCAAAAATATCTATGAGCGTATTTACAAATTTTGTAATTTACAGATCAATAAATACCACATATACAGTATATCTCTCTTGGTGTAAAAATGCCAAAATAGTCAGCAATTGTGTGCCTCTTTTGCTGGCTCTGAAATATGTTAAACTGATGTTAGATTTGGAAAATTAAAAATCATTTGTTAAACATAAAACAAAAACCTTTTATTTTACTTGTACGCCTTGCCATACTGCTAGGACCCGTGAAATGCTGCTTGCACCTTTAATTATAATTATTATTATTATTAGTGTGTCCACTGAAAGTGGCACACATTATTATTAGTGTGCTCACTGAAAGTGTCACACTTTTGTACTTTCACATACTTATTATTATATTTTTTCCCGTACGTTTTTTCCCGCATCCGTACCTCAATAACCGTACATGCCACACATACGGTTCATACATTAAAACGTGCGTCCTGATTCGTAGGTGTGTGCATTTTATACTGTGACGTCATAACATGTAACATATTAATATGATATTTAATAAACAGCTAATAATGGCCTTTTTCCACACTTTTTCGGTTGCTCACTCAGAGCTCAGCAACCGTACATGCCACACATACGGTTCATATATCCACGCGTGCGTCTTGGTACGCAGATTTATGCTTTTTCAAAATTACTCATTTATAGTTTATACATTTTTAATTAGCCTTGATTAAAATACTTTTTTAGGTCTCAGCTGAAACGCTACTCTTCCTACAAATTTTATTTTAAGTGTACGGTTCCTAGGTACTAATGTTCAGTTCATCATGGTGCGTACGAATAGTTTTTTTCTTTCTGATATAATTAATACTTTTTTAATTATGCAAATGTGTCTCATTTGCATATGTCATTAAAACTGGATTATCTTCCTGAGTTTTCATGCGAGACACACGGTTCGAACATCAAAATGCTCAGCTCGACATGCTGGATCATGCAATGTAAACAATTTCAGAAAAATATTATGGGATGTATGAGGTTCTATAGAAAATGCTTAACGGAGCATATTTTGTAGATTTTATGTTACAAACACCGTTCCAACTGCATATCTTTCAGCTTGGCCAGCTTAGTCAACATACCAAAAATCATATTGATACATCCCATAATGTTGAGTTTTTTACAGTTTTAGTGCCTCTCCCATGGACTTGCAGTCAAGTTGTAGCTCAGTGACCGTTTACAGTACAGAAATGGTTGAGGTATGTACATACTCAATAGAGCATACTGATTAAAGTTGCAAAGTTTCATTGTGATAACATTTATACTTTTGTAGTTCTGAAATGCATGATGGTCAATGGTGCCTCATTGACTTCCATTCAAATTGTAGCTCAGTGATCGTTTTTAGTACAGAAATAGTTGAGGTATGTACATACTCAGTAGAGCATACTGATTAAAGTTGCAAAGTTTCTTCTTGATACCTTTTATACTTTTGTATTTCTGAAATGCATTATGGTCTATGAAGCCTCATTGACTTCCATTCAAATTGTAGCTCAGTGACCGTTTATAGTACAGATATGATTGAGGTATGTACATACTCTGTGGAGCATACTGATTAGAGTTGCAATGTTTCATCTTGATATAATTTAAACGTTTTGAGTTCTGAAATGCATGATGGTCTATGGGGCTTTATTGACTTCCGTTCAAATTGTAGCTCACTGACCATTTATAGTACAGAAATGGTTGAGGTATGTACATACTCTGTAGAGCATACGTATTAAAGTTGCAAAGTTTCATTGTGATAACATTTATACTTTTGTAGTACAGAAATGCATGATGGTCTATGGAGCCTCATTGACTTCCAGTCTAATTTCATAATGTTACATACTATTACATACTTTAGCTTACGTTAAACATACAGAATACAAATGTTTTACTGTTTTAAATAGTTTACATTCAGTACACAGTTTTAAATGTAAGGTTCACACAATCATACTGGCATACAGCACATGCTTAGTGGGCACACACATTTTCTTCATGAAATGTCTTTCTATCTAGTTGCTATTATTATTATATTATTTACAAAGTAAATTACTGCATTAACCTAGAGGAATATGTCTACTCAGTGAGTCCCTGCCATGTAAAATTATTTGAAGACAACAACTATTTCTATTATTTTTTGCTATTTTATCAAGTACCGGAGCACACCAGTAATCCCCCCATAATAATCATGCACTATAATTGCAAACAACGCACTGCAGCTATGTATGTGGGGGGTGTTACAAATTGTTGGGTTAAAGTATTGACAATCCCGAACATTTAAACATAAACCTTGGTTTCGTTAGCCATGCCAATACAGTTTTTGATTCACGTTTCTATTACTACCAACTACCAACTACCATTATATTGTAACCAACCACGCTGTTAGATCATCATTATTTGTATTATTATTATTATTAGACTACAAGGTTAGGGAAGCCTTCTAGGCAACATATGACGCCTACACTCATGCCTATGGCTGTCAGTCTTTTTTGACCGCAGATTATCCAGGTTGGCCGAAAGATATATACATTATACAAAAGCAATGCAACACTAGGTACAATTTTGGCATTATGGAACGTCGTACCCTAAGCCATGTCAGCTTGCAGGATTATCAAGACAACAGTACGTCCATGTAGCTAAGTGATCGGTTCACGTTTTATTTTCTTATTATTTTTAATCTGTGTTTTGCGCCCATGCATTAAAATGAAGAGCGCGCGCAGTAGGCCTACAAGTTCCATCTGTATGGTTGTAGCGCTCATCGTTCAGTCTTGTTAGATATAAACTTATCCGGAACAAGTTATATGATAGGTGTTTACAGTAGGCCTATTGAAGTGTTGGAGAAATAATGATGATGGATCTAGATCTTGTTTCGGAAATACATTTAGCTGTTAGGATGAATAGATGACATTGCATTACATTGTCATAAAAGACATTCTAATAATAGATCCATTCCGCTTAAACCATGCATTCATAATATCGCCCGTTTCCCATAAACTAGTTTATTTCTACAATATGATTCTGGTAATTAATAGTGTGTTCAAAGGCATCTGAAAGAAGAAAATGATGCATATAATGCCCAAGCTATTACAGGAAGAGTTTTACACAGCACTATTTGGCTGACCCTCGATCCATTTCGTTTAAGCTCTACTGTCATTGTGGATAGTCTGAGTGATTTTAATACATATTCAATTAATTTAGTACATGTGCATACATATAGAGCTTAGAGAACAAAAATAAAAATAAACGTTGGTAAGCTACTTAGCCATCGTATATGTCCGCCATTAAATTACAATGAAGCAGCACTGCCAATCTAGCAGCGGCGCCATAAGGACTACAAGAATGGGGGGTGCGAGACAGGGTGTTTTCTGAAAATATAAACCTTGGCCCAAAAAGTTACCAGCCCTTAGCAATGCAAGATCCCGTGGCCCCCCCAGTTCCGGCGCCTCTGCAGCAGTAAGCGCCCCCTGTTAACAAATATGGTCTGGACTGCAGTACACTTGTGCGCGCTAAGGCGGTCAGTCTAATAACTGCGATGCGTCACATCGCATTTGCTCAGGGAAATGCATTTTCTAGTTCTAATACTGAACATTCCCTTCCTCAATCATTCTCACTATCCCCATCAGAACTCCAGAATAAACCTCTCATCTTGCCCTCGAGCTGTGTTCTTACCGACACCCTGTTGCGAACAGTAGTGTTACCCCTACCACTACCATTCATTTGTCAAAAGCAAATTAATAAACAGTCCTTCTAGAAATCTCCATTACAATATGTTAGAATAGACAATGCCATGACGTACAGTATACAGCTGGGATTGTTTTCAGCAACGTTGGCCCCCCACTCCCACCCCCAAAATATGTTTCTGGCTACGGGCCTGCATTGATCGTTGTCTTCAAAGAATGTATGTTACTTCCTTGCAGACAAATGCAGAGATTTAGGTTGGGTTAAACAAAAATTTATTGGATTTTGTAAAAAATGATTTACTGCACTATTCATAAATTTCACATGGATATTACTGGGGGAAGTGGGAAACCATTATAGAGCCTTCCATGGTTCCAACCCTTGGGTTGTCTTGCTCTGTCTTCATATTCTGCTGGCAGCCATCTGGCCAAGGCAATGTTGGATGCACCCCAAAAAGGATTTTGCCTGAAAAAAAAGAAACAAAAAATAAATGCAAATCTCATATCCTTTGAATAAGCATGAGTTAACAGAAATCCCTATATTGAGCAGGCGTACATAACAATCAAACAAACTTTTGTGAGATCTGCTCTCTCAAGCCTATAATTGAACTGTCTGAACTGTTGTGTCCTTGTGTTGCTAGAAAGGCACAAATTAAAAATCTTATTAGGGGTTTATGTTGTGTAACTGCATAGAACCCTATTGTTTTTGCTTGTGTAAATTTTAATTCTACCAGAATCTGTACTATTTTGTAAATTACCCGTGAGATGGAATATCATGGAAAGATGCAACTTTGCAAGACCATAGACACCCATAGGCCACACCCTGCCATTCAAGCCAAGTGCCATCCCAGTTGAGCCAAAGGGGGCGCTATACCAGCCCACCAAAAGACGGCAACTTTGAAAAATCATACCCCAGTGTCCAGTATCATGTAAAGTCGTGGAAATTGCTGGACAGGTCCGTGCCCCCATGAGGAACATATTTGCCTCAAGAATCCATGTTGGATTTTGTGCTAGTTTGGATTTTGTGAAAAACAGTCAAACCACATTTCCTCGCAGACTGTTAAAGCTATGCTCACGAAACCTTGCACGCAGTATCTATGTGAATAGAACTTTAAAACTATAAAAGGAACAGTCTTTACCTTAAACAACATGGCTGCCACAGACCAATGAAATTGCATATGAGTGTGTCTTCACACTATAAAGCTAACTAGAAAAATGCATTTCCCTGAACAAATGCGATCTGATGTGTCGCAGTTATTGGACTGACTTAAGCGCGCAGAACCTGCCCCTGCAGCACAAGCGGACTGCGGGCCAGACTCTGTTTGTTGACAGGGGGCGCTTATTGTTGCTAAATTGGCAGTGCCGCTTCATCATAATATAATGGTGGACATACAGTTAGGCCCAAAAATATTTGGACATTGACACAAGTTTTGTTATTTTAGCTGTTTACGAAAACATATTCAGGATACAATTATATAATCAATATGGGCTTAAAGTGCAGACTCTCAGCTGTAATTTGAGAGTATTCACATCCAAATTGGAGCAAGGGTTTAGGAATTACAGCTCTTTAATACGTAGCCGCCTCTTTTTCAAGGGACCAAAAGTAATTGGACAATTGACTCAGAAGGCTGCAAAAAAAAATAACAACGCTGCATGGGCTCTTCCCTCATTAACCTGTCATCAATTAAGCAGTTAAAAGGTCTGGAGTTGATTCCAGGTGTGGCGTTTGCATTTGGAAGCTGTTGCTGTGAACACACAACATGCGGTCAAAGGAGCTCTCAATGGAGGTGAAACAGACCATCCTGAGGCTGAAAAAAAAGAAGAAATCCATCAGAGAGATAGCAGAAATGTTAGGAGTGGCCAAATCAACAGTTTGGTACATTCTGAGAAAAAAAGAGTGCACTGGTGAGCTTGGGAACTCAAAAAGGCCTGGACGTCCACGGAAGACAACAGTGGTGGATGATCGCACAATCCTTTCCATGGTGAAGAAAAACCCCTTCACAACATCCACTCAAGTGAAGAACACTCTCCAGGAAGTAGGTGCATCAGTATCTAAGTCTACCATAAAGAGAAGACTTCATGAGAGTAAATACAAAGGATTCACCACAAGGTGCAAACCATTAATCAGCCTCAAAAATAGAAAGGCCAGAATTGACTTTGCCAAAAAACACCTGAAGAAGCCAACCCAGTTCTGGAACAGCATTCTTTGGACAGATGAGACTAAGATCAACCTGTACCAGAATGATGGGAAGAAGAAAGTTTGGAGGAGAATTGGAACAGCTCATGATCCAAAGCACACCACATCTTCTGTAAAACATGGTGGAGGCAGTGTGATGGCATGGGCATGCATGGCTTCCAATGGCACTGAGTCACTTGTGTTTATTGATGATGTGACAAAAGACAGAAGCAGCCGGATGAATTCTGAAGTGTATAGGGATATACTTTCTGCTCAGATTCAGCCAAATGCAGCAAAGTTGATTGGACGGCGCTTCACAGTACAGATGGACAATGACCCAAAACATACTGCAAAAGCAACCCAGGAGTTTTTAAAGCAAAGAAGTGGAATATTCTGCAATGGCCGAGTCAATCACCAGATCTCAACCCAATCGAGCATGCATTTCACTTGCTCAAGACAAAACTTAAGGCAGAAAGACCCACAAACAAGCAACAACTGAAGACCGCTGCAGTAAATGCCTGGCAAAGCATCACAAAGGAGGAAACCCAGCGTTTGGTGATGTCCATGGGTTCCAGACTTCAGGCAGTCATTGCCTGCAAAGGATTCTCAACAAAATATTGAAAAGTAACATTTTACTTGGGGTTATGTTTATTTGTCCAATTACTTTTGAGCCCCTGAAATGAGGAGCGTTTGTATAAAAATAGCTACAATTCCTACATGTTTAATCATATATTTTTGTTCAACCCCTTGAATTAAACCTTAAAGTCTGCACTTCAATTCCATTGTAGTTGTTTCATTTCAAATCCAATGTGGTGGCATGCAGAGCCCAAATCATGAAGATTGTGTCACTGTCCAAATATTTTTGGGCCTAACTGTATATGATGATGACGTACTACTGTTTTATTTATTAACAAGGTCAGGCTTTCACCGACAATGCATTCCACATAACCCCGCCATAGTCCAAGCTCAAGCATTGTGGTTGGGTCCTACTCTTTCATGAATTTCACGGTGAGGAAGTCATTAATGAGTACGGTGTTCATAGTCACGGTTAGGGCTGAACGATTAATCGATTTCAAATAAAAATCGCTATTTCAGACAATGCAATTAGCAAATCGCAAAGACTGCGACTTAGCTCGTCTAATCAGGGTTTAAACGGTCAATGCTTATAGAAACGCATGCCATCCTCATGTGAAAGTCATGCTCACCAATTAGAAGTTCCCTGCTGTTCATGTACAAGTCATGCGCAAGTCATGCTCACCAATCAGAAGTGGCCTAATGCAACTTACGTATATGCCCACCAACAACACGAAACCCAAGGAAAACAAGTGTTATCAATTTAGCGTCTTTCGCTACATTTAGCGATTTTTCAAACCCTCCTACTGTCTTTATTTCTAAAAAGCAAATAGCAACAAATCTAGCTACCTACTCAGACCATCAAGGAAAACGTGAGAAATCTATTAAACTGTCATTTATTCCCATGCATTCCGCTCAGAGTAATGGCAGGTTAGAGCGGTCAGCTCTCTCTCTCCTTCGCTCCCTCTTACACCGTGCACAGGCAGCCAGCGTTTCAGGCAGGAGATAATTTACAGAAAGGGCCTATTTTCTAGATTTGTTTTATTACTTTATTTAACTTACTTAACAGTGACAGCTTTTGAAATGATTGTTCTGTTTGATTGCCTTACGTTCTATGCTAATATTTAAAAAAATACTTATCATTGTGGAAATCAATTCATCTTTTCAGTTCTCATCCACTGCACTAAAAGAAAGTGCAGGTAATATTTTTGATGGTATCTCAGGTGGTAATGCTTCATCACATGTTTTAAATATATTACACAGTGACTATTGTTTACTTTAAAAAATATATACAGTATATCGCAAATCAAATCGCAATCGCCATATCTGCCAGAAAAATCGCAATTAGATATTTTCCCCAAATCATTCAGCCCTAGTCACTGTTGCCCCCCAGAAATGTATTTCAAATACCTCATGGGATATAATGCAAATGCATAGCCTCAATACCCAATCAGGACACCAGTAATGATGACTACGTTCCATGACTCGGGTGATGGACCTTTTAGCATGAACTTCTAGGTTAGCTAAATCCACCATCGTGATTTCTCTAACAACTGGTGTTCGGCTTAATAGCCAAGACAGTCAGTATACAAACGTAACAATATGCAAATACATAACATCAACGCTAGGTGGCGGTATATGCCCATGAACAATCTCCCAATTCATTTCAATAGGGGCAAAAAACCGATTTAAATAATAATGAAAAATACAACATGCGAACCGATCACTCAGTTATATACACGTGCACTACACTGTGTTATGCCGGACATTTCGGCACAAGAATAAAATCGATAGATTAAAAACTGCGGGCGGCCAAAAGTCAACTTAATAATAAGTAGAAGAAGAATAAGACTTTGCGATTTCAATATGTGAGCGTCATCACTGACGCATCACATAATTAGTGATGGTTTGGCTTGTATATAACTGCAAAGTTGGACGAATATGTTTACGGGAAGGACATACAGCTTTTACTTGAATACACTCAGATCCCTTTTCGCATTAAATCTACGCCCACCGTTGTTCAGTTTTTATTTTGTAGAGCTGATTGACAAACTGGGCAGACTCCGCTGCACCTCTGTAGTGATACCAAGTTATAACATTGAAAAAGGAAAACTAACATAACGAGCCTTATGTAAAGTTCGACAGGCATTTAGAATGTAGGAATGGTACAATGACCTGAAATTATTAATTGTCCCGCTTTACTGTAAAGGAAAGTAAACTGAAACTTAGGTACACAAACCCATAATGTAAAAAGCGTTAGTTTAACTACATTATGACGTTGGTCAAGTTTAGCTAAATGTCTACACAGTTTACCTATCATGTTCCAAAACCAATCCATACACAAATTCTTTAATTACGTTGTGGTTATGGCAATTTTGCCTTGCTAATTGTTATCTTAGCATGAAGAAAATTAAACTATGAAACTTTGGCTGTTAATCGTTGGCAACATGGTAATGTTCGCAACGTTATCTAGACGAGTAGCTCACTCAGTATAGGCTGGACAACCGTAACAGCTACAATGTAAACAAACAGGAGTACAATCATGCAGCAGTGAAGAAAATCGTGTTGCATAGCGTTTTGAAACTAGTTAAATCAACGCAAATACAACATTTTTGTTGGTCTGAGTTTTAATTAATTCAAAAGTAGAACTTAGTTTCACAACATAGAAGTTTTAATATCTATAGAGGTCTTGCTAATTCACAGATACCTTTTCAAATAGCGTAGGTTTTCTTCTTACTCAACTTTAAGCAGGTCAATACAAAATTATGTTTTATTTTATATCAAACGGTTGATGAACTGGTTTAAGTACATATCCTTAAGCCACTGATATTCAATCTTTCCATATTTCTACCGTTAGTAACATCAGCCGTTATTTTAAAACTCACCGCTGCGCGGTTGTAGACCCTGGACTTTTGAATCTGACTTTTTTAGATCAAAACGGGCAGTCAAGAATGGTGTGCCCATAGCGTTAAAGCCAAATTTCCGGTCCCTTCCCATAATATTAAATGGTGTGGGTTGAGAGAGGTAGAGGAAAGTAAGTAATTATGCTGCAGTTAATCAAGGCAAGTGACTGCACCTGTAAAAAAGGGGTGTCTCGGCGAACAGTGGGGTATGAAAGGAGCAGAGTGAGCAGATGCGGGTGTTGCTGGGGAGCGGAGCGGAGCTCGGTGAACGTTGTGGGGCAAAGCCCAGCCGAGTAATTTGTATTTGCACGCGTCAATGGAGGGTGGGTGCCGTTCGCATGCTGTTTAGGGCTGCCGATGGTGAAGACAGGTAGTGGGTGGTAGGGCGAGGTTCCTGCGGTAGGCAGGGCTGACTTAAGCCTGGTTTATACTTCTCCGTGAGTGCGATAGCGAATGTAAACGTTCATTCGGCGTTTGCGTTCGCACAGTAGTTTGCCTACATACTTCAACGTAAGTTTAACGGGCCCACTAGGAGGCAGTGTCGCATTCAGTAATCCAGAATGTACAGAAAACCGTAGAAGAAGCACAGACACGTCACGGAAACTCCCGTTCATGTCCCGCAAAAGTATAAACAACGAAACCGAAACGAAGATTGCCCACTGCTTTTCATATTTTCTTATATCAAATCAAGTAAATTTATAGAGCACGTTTAAAACAAGCAGAGCTGACCAAAGTGCAGTACATTCACATACAATTTATCTAACAATACATATAACAGTTGTAACATATACAGCCTATATGTAGGCTGCAAGCTAAGACTTGCTAAGTGCATAGAAAACCACTAATATGATTCGAAGGCTATTGAAAATCAGCCTATCTGCTCCAGTTCTTTGTCATCTGTGTTTTAATTTGTTTGGATACAGCCAAAATATTACGTGCGCCCCTACTTGCTTCCTACCATGCTCAACCAATCAGCGATTGTTTGACGCGCTGAGAAGACTACGGGCCGTTAGGATTTGGGAAGACTCCCCGTCAACACGTCGGCGGGCCTCGGTGAGCTACGCTTTCCCAGAAACCCTGCTCTTGGAAGCTACGCAGAGCTGTTTACGTGCTGCTTTGCAGAAGTATAAACCAGGCTTTAGCAATAGTGGGGAAAAAGGCGTGCTTTTGTCTGCTCTCCAGCCTGTTGCCGAGGATCTCCTGCCATTTGTGGAGACGCCTCATTGCGCTAGACTGGCCGTTGCCCTACCAATTGACTGATTGAGGCGAGACCAGCACACAAGCTCAGACCCTGGGGGTGGTTTTAAAAGTTGTATTCATAGTTTTGTCCTTGTGTATAGTGTGTCCTGTGTTAACTGTTTATTGTCTTAGAGCGGCTGCGAAGCGTAGCAACGGGATGGGGGGAGTGGCTCAGGGAACTAAACTCAGCCTCAGATGCCGCCCCAGAGGCGCTTTGATAGCACGTGTGAGTTTTTAATGATTCTGAGTGCAGTGCAGTGTTGCATGTGGTGCCCTGAGGGGATTTATATTCTATGGTGATTTGCAGTGTAATATTGAGTTGCAGTGCCCTAAAGGGTATCAGATTAAGTTGCAGTGCTCTACTGGGGTGTGTGTTTTTGGGCGGTTGGTTTAGGCTGGCGAATGCCCATGTATTCTGGTTCGGCCCTGGTAGGTGGCGCAGGGGTGGGAGTATAGAACTCAGACTGCTTCCGTTATATTCGATTGCAGGCTGTTGGCTGTTTCATATGAATTTATGCGAATACAGATTATTGCTTTTTGTAACGTTGGGTTTCTGCCTCCTTTTAATTATTTCTGCTGTATGCACCCTGTCTTAAGTGTGGCTCTCTGCCTCCTCCTATCTGAGGGGAGGTTTATTACAATATTAACCGAAACAACTGCTCTTGTCATTTTCCTTTAAAACCTACAATTATAATACTACACCCTTTTTGTTATTTAAATCAATCCATAAAATAATTTTATTGTGTATATATACTCAGATCAGAGCTGCCGATGATCCACACGTTTGCATCAACGCAACGTCGCCTCATGATTGAAGGCACAATGTTTCGGTTCATTCAACAGTTAGTGCATGTTACAACCTCCCCTCCGTGATGGGAAAGCTAAGAGTATGGAGGGGAGCGCAACAGCCTGTGTTTGTAATAGTGGGATGTTTAACAGTGCAAAGAAATCCTCTTGCCCTCGCTGATTCAATCTATACATTATTCATCAGGAGACAAGTTCACTATATAATAGATTTAAGTATTTATTTATATTTTACTGTGGCATTATTTTAGACAGCAATCTGTTAACTAATGTTAATGTAGGAATGCTATTGTGGGCTATCTTTGTCTAGGGTACGCTGTAGAACGCTTGGAACCTTGGGACCATGTCCTTAAAACAACAGATGATTGATTGAGACCTTAGCGGTTTTCAGAATACAAGTTCTCAATGTTGCACACTTAATTTGAATATGCAATTATACAAAATGTAAAGGCAATGTGTTTCTTAAGTTATCTATCACAAAATATATTTAAAAATAACATCCCGGTAAATTTTAAATTCTTTACTTGACAATAAAACTGTACATTTTGGACAAATTGACAATTTTATAATTAGTTTTTATTACTAAACGTTTACCAAATAACTAAAATCTGAAGATGTCATAGTTTTTTTTTTTAAATCAAGTCATTAAACAGACAACTCAGTTAAATCTAAATGTCACCGCTGGTGTAACTTGCTCAAAACGGTTCTGCTGTCCTACACTGTAAATTATTTTTGTTGTTTTCACAGTATTATTACTGTGTTCTCAACATTTTGTTACTGTATAAGCTGTGTACATTATGTTACTGTAGATTTTGTTGTTGTTACTGTACTCTCAACAGTTTCTTACTGTGTTTGATGTGCATAGTATGTTACTGTAGTATTTCTATGCATTCTGGGAAAACGTAACTGTAAACTTAAATACAGTACAACTGACTGCGAAAAACCACAAACCTCTCCATCTTTGAACAAATAGGCTGTATTTGATGCGAGTGCAATATTGTGTTATTGTTTGAAAATTAATATACAGGTTAGTGGCGAATCTTAATATTTTTATGCAAACATGCACTAACACAACGTTAACGTTAGTTTAGAAGAACTGCCGGTGACTTTGCTGTTCTGTGACGTTACCAATATATAAGCCACAGCTAGCTAATTTAGCTAGCTAACGTTAGCGTAGCATATACCTGTTAGCTTGTCAGTTAATTAATAAGCTGGTTAAATAAACCTTTAAACTTAAACAAATATACATAATTTGCACAAGATATAGTGCTGGGCGATATTGCCTAAAATCTATATCATGATATTTTGGAGATAAATTTCGATATTCGATAATACCCCCCCCTAAGCTATAAGGTTAAATGATAGGGTATATAAAACAAACCCAGAACAAATGTATTTAAATTGTAAACCAGAACAAACATTTTAGGCAATACCTGTTCAGAGAAGTGCTTTCTGCTGGGCAACTTCGCTGTCTTTCGCTACATGAAATGCCACCGCATTCGTTATTTTTTTCCATTTAATGCTATTCCTTTCATATGGAACACCACAAAACATTGACTGGGTCAAAGAAGTTTGTGTGGCTGAATTACCAGGCTTTGGAAGAGGAGATGGACTCGCTCTTTGACGGAGTTTGACACATTCATTATATTCGAGATTGTGTTTCAGTTGTAGGTGACTGAATACGTTTGTTGTGTTGCCAGTTTTAGTTGCCACCTCTCTCATGTAAAGTTTACACACTACGTGTTTTTGTTCGGTGTCCGTCTGTTTGAAACCGAACCGTTTCCACACAACTGAAGAGGTATACCCTTTATTGGGAATTAATTCACCCGCGTTCGCAACAGCACGACTTGCCGCTTGCTCCGCCTTGACTCCTCTGTAGTCTGTATAACGCAAACAAAAAGGGGTGGGGTCGCGGTGAAAGGCACAAAAGGCAGATCAGAGCCTTAGAGCGGTTTGCATTGGGAGATTGGAACGAGTCTTGTATTCTCTGTTGGGTATGAGGCCGAAAAAGATTATCTATTATCGACTGTTTTCAAGATGAAAATCAATAATTAAAAAATATTTATCAAACGATAATTACGATATATCGCCCAGCACTAAGAAGATAGTGTGTTTAGGCTGAATGCCAAAGTTAAATAAACTTTCTATATTATTTAATGGAGCTTGGCTTTTGATGTTTGCATGTAACATAATGTTAGCAGGCAGTCTTTTTTATTTGTATTTAACTGACTTGTCTGTTCTCTTTCATCCTCAAGGCTGGAGCTTCGCCATTTTGTGAAAGACCTGGTTTTCACCGCGGCACCGTATGTCAATTTTTGCTAATATCTAACCACCTAAGATTTTAGGGGATCAATTGAAGTTAGGGATCTCAATGGGTATCTCTGCAGAGACTATCGCTGTATTCATCAGACATATCAGGGCACACAGGAATCACGCCAATTTTAGATTTTTTTGTGGGCTTGTTGGGTGCCCTTGCAGTTTTAGGACTGCCTCCGCCCTTCAGGTTCACATGTATCGTAACCACTCAAAGGCCAAACCAGCTGACAACAGGTCTCCCAGAAATATGGATACGACCTGCCATGTTGAGGAATGTGCCTTTACGTCCACAAACCTTCCCAGTTTTTGTGAACATTTAAAATTGCACATTAGGGACGGCAAGATCATTGAATGTACTTTTGAAAATTGCAACACGAATTTCAAGGTGAGGTCCTCTTTCCTCTCGCATATAAGCAGAAAGCATTCAGTTGGGCATGTTGCCTCTGCAGGTTGTGTGTCTGGTGATAATACGGTATTCCTGATGCTGTTGAAGGGGATGATGGTGGCACATACAATGTAGAATTTGCTGAGGTTGGGGAGAGTTCCTTAAGCAACGTAGATGGAGATGTTTTCATGACAAACTTAGCCCTTTTCTGTCTTAGAATGCAAGCTAAGATGCTTTTGCCAGCCACCACAATCTCAGCTTTAATTGGAGAGTTCCAAGAACTTCATACAAATGGGATGGCACATGCACTGACTATAGCCGGTCAAGAATTGGAAAAATGTGCGATACCCAAAGATAGAATACATAAAATAGTGGATGGGCTATCAAAAGAAAATTTACTAAAGATGTACAATGAGAGTATGTTTCAATCAGATCAAACTAGAAAGACATTTTTCACGAGGAATTTCAGTTATGTTGAGCCTTGGTGTTGATCCTAATGGTAAGGAGCGTTTCTTCCAGTATGTGCCAGTTAAAGACACTCTAAAAGCACTGCTGAGCCACCCATCAGTTCGGGAACAGTACGACGCTGCAAAGATGGACTCTCTGGGAGACCCACATGTGTTTGAGGATGTGCACAATGGTAGAAACTGTAGAAAGAACACCCTCTTGCAGGATGTACCTTCCTCTGTCTCGATCATCCTATATCAGGATGCTTTTGAGGTTGCAAACCTCCTTGGATCTGGCAAAAAGAAGCACAAGCTCTTATGTGGCTGTATATATGACATTGGGTGAAATACTGCCACATAATAGATCCGCTATAGACCCCATGCAGTTGGTGATGCTTTGCAGGGATCTGGATGTCCACCATTTTAACCAGGACAAAGTATTTTCTCCCCTAGTAAAGGATCTAAAGGAGATCGAGGAGTCTGGCATTGTTTTTGACAATGGTAAGACCTTGCAGGGGACAGTGATAGCAATTGCATGTGATAACCTGGGGTCACATTCTATCGGGGGGTTTACAGAAAACTTCAGCAGAAGCAAAAACTTTAGTCGATACTGCCTTATAGATCGAGAAACATTTGAAAGGGAGCCCACAAAGCTTGGCCCAATAAGGACAAGAGAAACATATGTAAACAGTGTTGAGGAGTTGTCCAAGGGTCAGGAAGTCATCATAGAGGGTGTGAAGTTTGACTCAATATTCAACCGACTGAGATATTTTCATTTTCTGCAAACCAGGCCTCCCTCCATGTCTAGGGCATGATCTGTTTGAGGGGATTGTGTCAGTTGATCTTGCATTGTGTATCAAGAACCTGGTGTCTGTTGGGAAACACTTTTCATACGTTCAGTTGAATAGGAGCATATCTCAGCTGAAGTTCCACGGCAGTGACGCTAATAACCGCCCATGTGAGGTGAGGTCAGGTG
>JAPMUY010001071.1:0-2500 GCA_026901105.3 Galaxias olidus
CACATATTGCATGTGTGTATGTGAGTGTGTGTGTGTGTGTGTGTGTGTGTGTGTGTGTGTGTTTGTTAGTGTCTGTGTGTGTGTGTGTGTGTGTGTGTGTGTGTGTGTGTGTGTGTGTGTGTGTGTGTGTGTGTGTTTATACAGATATAGAGAGAGACACACACAGGGATATTTACAGAGATACGAGAAGTATTGACACAGAGAGCGAGAAAGAGAAAGAGAGAGAGAGAGAGAGAGAGAGAGAGAAAGGAAAGAGAAATTGAGGTACAATTGAGAGAGAGATATTGAGGTATAATGGAGCTATATACATATAGATAGAGAGAGCTAGAAAGAGAGCGGTAGGTTCTGGGCGTCTCATTGAGATGCAGCAGTGGCCGTGGTAATGAGCTGGCTGACACATCGATTGGGCCAGGCTAGTGGAGAGGGAAGAGGGGAGAGGGGAGAGGGGAGAGAGGGCTTCGAATCCCCCGCTCCCCCCTGAGACGTGTCGACGGGCCCCAACAATGGCCGCCGTCGGGGGAATAAATCCCTACCTCCACCCCCCCGCCCCACCCGGCGCATCCACAGACCCCCGGATACGCCCACCACCACCAGCCAGCCCTCCCTGGTCCATCCTCCCCCAGATACACCCACCACCACCAGCCAGCCCTCCCTGGTCCATCCTCCCCCAGATACACCCACCACCACCAGCCAGCCCTCCCTGGTCCATCCTCCCCCAGATACACCCACCACCACCAGCCAGCCCTCCCTGGTCCATCCTCCCCCAGATACACCCTCCACCACCACCAGTCCAGGGTCCAGCGTAGAGGCCTGGTGACCAGGGAGCGGGCTGGGGTTTTGACGTGGAACTGGGACCGTGGCTGATCGGGGCTCAGTGGAGACCGGAGCTGAGGTGTGGACGCGCCCACGGGACAGTGAGGAGAGGGAGCAAGGATTCAGTGCAACAAGCATCAGAGACACAGGGGCACGTTTGCTCTGCTAGCAGCAGGCGAGCTTCCGTAAGAAACGTCCACACGGGGTGTGTTTAAGGCGGAGACAGAGGGGCCTCCATTGAGCTGTCTCCTAATCCTAGGTGTGCGTTTGACCTCGTGTCCTCCCCCCCCCCCCACCGTTTCTCCACGCCTCCGGGCGTTCCTTGCGGAGCGGTCGACCTTTAGCGCCGCAACCTTTGGCACTTTGTCTCCCCATCGGTACGGAACAAAGGCGGGGGGGGGACGGAGGGGGAGGGGGGGGGGGGGGGGAGCACGGGCTCCAAAGGCAGGGGAGCGGAGACCTCCCGTCGCGGTGTGTGTTTTTGAACCTTCCCCCGCAGGGGAGGGGGAGGTACGGCATGCCGCTGTGCGCGTGTGCATGCGTGTGTGTGTGTGTGTATGTGTGTGTGTGTGTGTGTGTGTGTGTGTGCGCGGTGCGTGTGTGTGTGTGTGTGTGTGTGTGTGCGTGCGCGTCTTCTCTGCTGCGCTCCAGGAGACGGCCCCCCGCTGACTCACACACTCGGCTTGGAAAACGTTCACACACCCATGTGCGCGGCGTACACACATGCTGTATACATGATCATCAAACGGTATGGAGACACAGCCTCCTGTAATGAACCCTGCACCATCACCACCTACACCACCGCGTGGGGTTTACCAAGGTTCCCTCCGGCTAACCCAGGGTTCTCCTTAACAGAGCTGTTTTTGGGCCCTCGCCCCTCCCTCAAGCCAGCTACCCCCCCCCCCCCCCCCCGGAGGCGTTTCCAGTCGAGGTTCGCTGGCTGCAGAGGAATGGCTCAGCTCTCAGCTCTTTTAGAGAGTCTTTTAGAGAGTCTATCTAGCCTATTGTGAAGTAGCCCTGGGGACCACTGCTGGATACTAGCCTTGTGGGCAAAAGCTGTCCACCTTATCTTAAACTGATAAACACGAATACAAAGGGCCGTTGTTACATGGGTAGACGTTCACCAGAGAGCCTGGACGAGGGAGCGCCTGCAGCCCCCCGCAGACTCCCCGTACCCCAAGCTGGGGGCCTGAACGCGGCGAGCTCCGCCTGCCAACTCCTCGCCCACCCACCCCTCCTCCTCCACCTCCTCCTCCTCCCTTTTCCCCAACGCGCCCCGCGGCAAGAAACTCAGCCTCCTGATTGCCAATTAAGGGCCAATCAGTGGAGGACCACAGATCCAGACGATGAATTAGAACCAATCTCAACCCCCCCCCCCCCCCCGCCCTCACACACACACACACACAGACACACACACACGCTTCCATTCTCCACTGTGGTCGTGCCAGAGCCCAAATTACCTCAGCGGCGACCAAGGAGATGGCAGGAATTAGAGAGGGGAGGCCGTCGGAGGCTCACTTCCTTTCTCCCTCAGACTCAACTTCCTGCTTCCTTTGATGCCCCCCCCCCCCCCCCCCCGCGTTCTCTGAGTTTGATTAAGGGGCCTCAATCTCCCGTCTCGTTACAGCGGGTTATCAAAGAGAACATTGGAGGAGAGGGGGCCCGTCAAGGTGTGTGTGTGTGTTTG
>JAPMUY010001071.1:12500-17368 GCA_026901105.3 Galaxias olidus
CAATTCACACTCCCCCCCACCCCGACACACACACACACACACACACACACACACACACACACACACACACACACACACACACACACACACACACCCCAGTGGCCTGCCTTATTTACCGGCCTCGTGCAATTAGCATGCTCGCGGCGGCTCCGGCAGTAATTGGCCCTGGTTTCGGCGGGCTCCTCGGGAGAGCAGAGGGGCGTTGGGAGGCGCGCGAGGCCCTAACCTGATGGAGGCTAATTGTCTTCCGTGGGACCGGCGGAGGAGACGCGGCGCATTACCATAACGCTCCGGCCGCACGCCGTGGGCTCCCCGTCCTCCGGGTTTATCAGCGAGCGGAGAGGCAGCCTCTCTTCTATCGCCTCTCCTCCCGCCTCCCGTTTCCCCTGCGGAGCGCCCCGCCTCTCCGGTGGTGGCTTTTGAGGAGCGGTCAGAGTTCAGTCTTCTTTTGTTCATGTCCCCGTCCCCGAGGGGTGGTTACGACGCGCCGACGCACTTTATGTCTCTTTTCCTTCTTTCTTTTTTTCAGTTTTTTTCGGCTGCGCCGTAAAGAAGCCCAAAGGCCGTCTTATAAAAAAATCAGCGGCTGTTAGGAGCCCCCGCGTCCCTTTAGGGGACATTACCGCTCTCCCCCAGTGTGCACCGTACACACAGTGTGATGATAATGGCTGGCCGACGTTCCTCCGCGTGGTTCACCTGGGATGTGGGAAGTGTCCGCGCCGGGCGATAGGAGGGGGACGGGGGACGGGGACAAGAACGACAGCTGAGGGGTGAAGCCCCCCCCCGCCGTTGCTTCTCCCACCTGTCCCATGGCACCAAATCTCCTTCGCCAAGCGTGCACGCACATGCACACACATTCACACACACACACACGCACACACACATACACACGCTGTTCCAGCGGGACGGAGATTTCCGCCGACGCTGCACTTAGACCCAATTACCGAAGCTGCTGTCAGTCTGGACCGCTAACTTCTGCTCTCTAGTGTGCGTGTGTGTGTGTGTGTGTGTGTGTGTCTGTGTGTGTTTGTGTGTGTGTTTCCAGGGTGGTGGTGTACCATCGTCAGTATTGTTGTGTTTCTGACAGACTGTGGTTGGTAAAAATACACCGCATGGAGGACTAGGTTAAAGATGAACCAACGAAGCCCTTCCACTGGCGTCCCATTCGTCTCTCTGTCTCTGTGCACACGTTGGACCCGGGTTTCTCATACGAAGCCACTTTTATGAAGTGCGCCTGAGTTTGCCACGTGATGCTGTGGCACAATGGCTACTGTAACACGGCACCCTGTGCATTTCAAACAACCAAGAGGAGGAACTGGGCCAACAACCAACAACATGGGCACCGTGGGATTCTCCATGACCTCCCCCCCCCTCTCTCTCTCTCCTCTTCCCCCCAGGGCTACCTGTCTGTGTGTCAGTCAGAGAGGGTGTACTGTCCTGTCCAGTGAGACAGTCTGTCTGTGTGTCGGCCAGAGAGGGTGTACTGTACTGTCCAGTGAGACAGTCTGTGTGTCAGTCAGAGAGGGTGTACTGTACAGTACAGTGAGACAGTCTGTCTGTGTGTCGGCCAGAGAGGGTGTACTGTACTGTACAGTGAGACAGGCAGACATGTCTGTGTGTCAGTCAGAGAGGGTGTACTGTACCGTACAGTGAGACAGTCTGTCTGTGTGTCGGCCAGAGAGGGTGTATTGTACTGTACAGTGAGACAGTCTGTCTGTGTGTCGGCCAGAGAGGGTGCGTTGTGCTGTACAGTAAGACAGGCAGACCTGTCTGTGTGTCCATCAGAGAGGGTGTACTGTACAGTACAGTGAGACAGGCAGACCTGTCTGTGTGTCCATAAGAGAGGGTTTACTGTACTGTACAGTGAGACAGGCAGACCTGTCTGTGTGTCCATCAGAGAGGGTTTACTGTACTGTTCAGTGAGACAGTCTGTCTGTGTGTCGGCCAGAGAGGGTGTACTGTACTGTCCAGTGAGACAGTCTGTGTGTCAGTCAGAGAGGGTGTACTGTACTGTCCAGTGAGACAGTCTGTGTGTCAGTCAGAGAGGGTGTACTGTACAGTACAGTGAGACAGTCTGTCTGTGTGTCAGTCAGAGAGGGTTTACTGTACAGTACAGTGAGACAGTCTGTCTGTGTGTCAGTCAGAGAGGGTGGACTGTACAGTACGGTTAGACAGTCTGTCTGTGTGTCAGCCAGAGAGGGTTTACTGTACAGTACAGTGAGACAGGCCGGTCTCCCTCTGCCGGCTCCAAATGTCACCTTTCAAAATGCTAATACTCCTCGCTCCCACTGGTGCCATTAGGGGGGAAAGTGACACTCCTGGCCAGGTGTGTGTGACATCTCCCCCCATCACACACTTTACTCTCCCTCTCTCATACACACACACACACACACACACACACACACACACACACTGCTGCTCGCACACACAGACGCACGAGCGTGCTAGCACTCACTTAGAGCATGGACTCTTTCTCTTTTTTACACGTGCACTCAAATACATTCCATGTCTCCCTCACACACACACACACACACGCACGCACGCACGCACACACACACACACACACACACACACTCTCCGGCCCTGGTCTGCTCCCGTCCTTCATGTGTCTGGCCCGGGAGCTAAGGGGGTCAGAGGAGAGAGAGGAGGAACGTGAAGGAAATCGTTATCGGACCGGAGAACTCCTCAGCACCGGATTCACGTCACACCTTTTCTTTCACCTCAGACAGTTGGCCGTGCATGTCCCACCGAGCACCAACCGCTTCACGCGTCGCCAGAAAAAACGAGCGCGACGTGACCACACAGCCCTAACCAGAACCCACTGGCCTCCCGGGAGATTCCTTAACGGAGTCCGACGATCCATCCCGAGGCTGTGCCGTGGAGTCGTGTGGAACAGAGGGGTGGACCTGATCGATGTGCCGGGGAGCTGCTGGGTGTCTGAGGACTGGGGGGGGGGGTGTGTGGTCAGACACCCCCCACCCCCACCCCCACCCCCACCTCCACCTCCACTCTCTGCCGCTATCCCTCACTTTACTCCAGGTGGGGTTCTGTGAGCGGAGCAGGGACAGGGCCCGGATGGAGGACGCTCAGAGACGCAGCAGGAAGGACAAGGCCGTTTCCCCACTGGTGTGAGTGTGTGCGCGCGTGTGTGTGCAGGCACGCGCTTGTGCCTGTGCGCGCACAGTCCCGCGGGAGTGGTTAGCATTTCGGAAACTTAACCAGCCCTCTCTTTCTCCTCTACTGCGTCGCATGGCCCCAAAGCCAAGGGAGGGAGGAAGGGAGGGAAAGAGGGAAAGAGAGAAAAAAGAGGGATGGAGGGGCGACGGAGATCGCACGGAAGCTCCTCTTTAGATGCGTGTGGCCATGCGCGTGGAACGAGGGGACGGGAGACGGGGGAGGAGACCGGGAGGGTGACGAGGGAGGGGCTTCGCGGCCGTCTCCACCTTGCGGCCCTGCGACCCTGCGGCGGAGCGGCAACACAGGCAGTGCACAGGACGGTGCCACCGCCAGCCATCAGCGCGAGCGGCTAGCACAGGGAGACGGTGTCTGGTGCGGGGATAAGGACCACTAATTAGCCAGCGCGACGCTCTCGCCTCCTGCAGCACATCACTTCAAAGGCAGTCGCACGCTGGGGGGGGGGGGGGGGGGAGGGGTTGGTGGTAAAGTGATATGGGAGCGAGAGCCTAAAACAACAGTAACTCCTTTGGTTCACCAAATGCGGTGAGGATGGAGTTAGTTGCTACCAGAGCACTGGCTAACGTTTCACTGGCCCGAGAAAGACGAACGTCTTACTTGTTGTTCATTCATTCGTGTCTCACAACAGAGAAGATGACGTTCCATCGAAGGTTTTAGTCGGATCCGAGCAAAACACTTAAGAAAGACGTACTTATTGGAAAACGTCGTGTAATTTCTGAAAGCTTTCGTTTTTAATTGGCCTGTCTCATTTTGGATGGGAAGAAACTCGGACCTGAATACAGACCAGCGTTGAGCTGGCAGCCCGTCGTGTCTGACGTCTCGAAGCCGTGGCTGGACCAGAGAGATGGCCGTGCTGTTGTACGAGTCACGTTGGAGACGTCCGCCCGGTCCTCACACCATGCGGCCCGAGAGACGAGCTGATGAGCAGGCCTGACGACTCAGAGAGAAAAGAACACACATTCTGATACGATGCGGGAGAATGTGTGTGACAAAGTGTGTGTTTCTTAGCGGAAAGCCTTATAGGTTCAAATAGAGAGTTAAAGAGAGAGGGGGGCGAGAGAGTGAAAGACGAAATGAGAGAGAAACGGAATAGTGAGACTTGGGAGATGGAGGGGTGTGCAGCGCCTGAAATAATTGCCCCCTGAAGCCAATAATTGAAGCAGCTGAAGAGGGTGGAGTGGAGAGGGAGAGGGAGACATGGTCTTACACCCCGTAACCTACACACACACACACACACACACACACACACACACACACACACATACACACAGTACCTTTCACAGCTGCAGTAGCTGTGATTGAACATTCGAGAGATGTTGTCTGTCACAGAAACAGTTTTGAGTTTAAACTGTTTTCCCGAGGATGAGGCGGAGGAGGAGGAGAAGGAGGAGGGACGGAGAGATGAAGGTAAGGTGTTGGGCAATAAAGAGAGGAGGAGGAGAGGAGGAGGAGGGGAGGGTAGAGAGAGCAGCCCCGGAGACGGCCGGATGCCACGGCTACAGATGAATCAAGCAGGGGGCAAACGTTATTATCCCGACAGCGCGCCGACAGCCCCGGTGTGCATCCCCCCCCCCATCCCCCCTCACCCCCCTTCCCGACGCCGTCTCCACTCTCGTCGCCACCCCAGCCAAATGATTATAGATCGGCCGCCTATTGGCTATGTGTTGTGTTTG
>JAPMUY010001072.1:0-16998 GCA_026901105.3 Galaxias olidus
ATTACATATTATACATTTTTCCTTTTAGTTATATATAGTTATATATGCTAAACTATCCATAGCCATGTTCTTACAGGTTGTTCGCCCAAGAACAAGATACAGAGCACCCGATTAATGTTATTGAGAACATGTAAACTACACACAGTATATCAATATCATATTTTAGATATTTTGGATCTTAATTGTTTGTTATATTTATTGCTACACTTGTTTTCTTGCTACTTTACATAAACATACAAACAGGGTGCTGCGACCCGCACGTACTTGGTGCAAGTGATATCTTGCTTTTAAAAAATACAAAGCTAAAAATATTCAATAAAAACGATGCAGCGCATGATAAGGCTCAGAAAGTACATTTGCATAATTTTAGCCTTGTAGGTTCTGTGCATCCGGAAAGTATTCGTACCCCTTCACTTTTTCCACATTTATTATGTTACAGCCTAATTCCAAAATAGATTAAATAAAAAAAATTCCTCAACATTCTACACACAATACCGCATAATGACAAAGTGAAAAAAGGTTTTTGAATTTTTTGCAAATATATAAAAAAAAAAAAAAAAAAAAAATATCACATGTACATAAGTATTCACACCCTTTACTCAATACATTAATGAAGCACCTTTGGCAGCAATTACAGCCTCAAGTCTTCTTGAGTATGATGCTACAAGCTGTCACACCTATTTTGCGGCAGTTTCTCCAATTCTTCTTTGCAGATTGTCTCAAGCTCCATCAGGTTGGATGGGGAGTGTCGGTGCACAGCCATTTTCAGATCTCTCCAAAGATGTTCAATCGGGTTCAAGTCTGGGCTCTGGCTGGGCCACTCAGGGACATTCACAGACTTGTCCCAAAGTCACTCCTTTGTTATCTTGGCTGTGTGCTTAGGGTCGTTGTCCTGTTGGAAGGTCAACCTTCGCCTCAGTCTGAGGTCCAGAAAGCTCTGGAGCAGGTTTTCATCAAGGATCTCTCTGTACATTGCTTCATTCATCTTTCCCTTGATCCTGACTAGTCTCCCAGTTCCTGCTGCTGAAAAACACCCCCACAGCATGATGCTGCCACCACCATGCTTCACTGTAGGGATGGAATTGGCCAGGTGATGAGCAGTGCCTGGTTTCCTCCAGACCTGACGCTTGGCATTCAGGCCAAAGAGTTCAATCTTGGTTTCATCAGACCAGAGAATTTTGGGACCTTCAATGCTGCAGACATTTTTTGTACCCTTCCCCAGATCTGTGCCTCGAGACAATCCTGTCTCATAACTTGGTTTGTGCTCTGACATGCACTGTCAACTGTGGGACCTTATATAAACAGGTGTGTGCCTTTCTAAATCATGTCCAATCAATTTAATTTACCACAGGTGGACTCCAATCAAGTTGTAGAAACATCTCAAGGATGATCAGTGGAAACGGGATGCACCTGAGCTCAATTTTGAGTGTCACAGCAAAGGGTGTGAATACCTATGTACATGTGATATTTTATTTTTTTATTTTTAATACATTTGCAAAAAATGCAAAAAACCTTTTTCACTTGGTCATTATGCGGTATTGTATGTAGAATGTTGAGACATTTTTTTTATTTAATCCATTTTGGAATTAGGCTGTAACATAATAAAATGTGGAAAAAGTGAAGGGGTATGAATACTTTCCGGATACACTGTAGACAGTACATGAAAGCAAGGCTTACGATTTTCTGTTGTTATAACTAACTACAGGGATATTTTTTATTAAAATTATAACTTTCTGCTTTAACACTGCAAACCTTTTTTTACTATATGTTAATTTTGGTATCACCCCCTCTGATGCAGTCGCCCGGTGCGGTCCACACCCACCACCCTCCTAGTTACGCTGCTGGAGTGGAACGTAATGACTCGTCAGTCCGTTCCACAACAGCATAGAGTCAGCGACCGGTCACGATATCCGACCTCTAGTCAGTGAAAAAGCAACCGCCAGTCTCTCCGGTAGTCAGCTGCCAGTCAGTGTGGTCACGGCATAAGTCAGTATATACAACCGTCAGTCACTTGAGGAGTCAGCGGCCAGTCAGGTTTAAGCCAGTATATGCGACCGCCAGTCACTCCTGTAGTCAGCGGTCAGTCAGTCTGGGCACGGCATAAGCCAGTATATGCGACTGTCAGTCACTCGGGTAGTCAGCGGCCAGTGGGTTTGGTCACGGCATAAGACAGTACGTGCGACCTGACAGTCACTGGGGTAGCCATTTTCACACCGTCTGTAGTCACATGGCAAATGGCTCTCAGCTGCCACATGTCGCTTTTCACCGAGCAGTCAATGGAAAACAGAATTAATCTCCAAGTGTAATTGGAGTACGATGCTTCATTGAAAATAAGTAACAAACAGTAACAGCATTATAAAATTTATTTGACAGAGACAAAAATATACAATGCTAAAAAGGCATTCTCAAAGCAACCGCAGTCTCTCTTTTTTTTTTTTAAAGCCCTGCTATTGTGAATTAAAGCCATGAACTGCACTCATTTTATTAGGTATCTGAACTTAGGCTGAAATTAAGGTTATTTGGTGAATTCATTTTTTTTTTTTTGAAGGATAATAATTCAGACATTTCATTTGTGGACTTATTCAGGACTTATTCAAAAGAGGGTTCGATACTCCCAAAACAATATTTTGAATTACAAAGTAAGGCTACATTACAATGAAATCGACAGATGTATTTAGAATTTGGGGTCAAATTACTTTATTGTAAGTGTAGAAAGGTCCACAAATTTAGAAAAAAGGTTTTATGTTTCTTAGGGTTCATTCTTACTAACCAAAATGTGCCACAAGTCCTAAGTAGGCCTACATCACACGACATCTCCTTCAGCACTCTGAGTCCAGACTGAGATGCAAAAAGGCTGCATTTTCGGTTAACAACAATGTTGCCGAGACAACACTTGCACACAGTCGACTCAAGTTCACTTGGATATAGACTACCAGACCCTGACATAGCCTGTTCAAAGAGGATAGCAACCTAGTCAACATACATTATAATAACATATCCTCCTATAAAACCAACACTAGGCTATATAAATAACTATATGGTTATTAACGAATAAATGCATGCGAAATACATCCGCAGTTGACTTGATGTAGCTTATCTAGGATGAGTCCGTAATAGCTTAGGCAAATGGAATACGGATAGCCACAAAAATTTGCACTATTAACATTATTATCTAGCTAACTGTTGTCGTACCATCTTCTTTAACTAGCTAACGTTAGCTAGGTCAGTAGATGTTTCTGTGATAAACAAACCGTTAACCAGTGTTCTCTGTCGTAAACACACAAAGCACTGGCTCATTACATATTATAATGTGGAATTGAAAGACCACACCCCAATGGTAACATGCCACTGGCAAATCAGTAGAAAATGAGCAGTGGTGACCTGTAAGTCAGTTTCCAAGCGGCATGCTGGGACATGCCGCGACATGGTCGATGGGATACTATTTAATTTCATGAGTGTCATTCGTTTGTGACAAAATTCAAATGGCGTCGCAATCCCTTTTGACTTTTCTGATGTCAACACTTATGCCTGTCAATCACTCCTGTGGGTGGTACTTCCGTGTAATGTTAGTTGTTTGGGTAAAAACAGAGCCATATTGAGAGTGAGTTGCGACATCTCCATTCACTCCAATGGACCAGTTTTTTTTTTAAATGGCGGATCGTGTAGCAACGGAATAGTTCCCGGAAGTAAACAGGAAATACATGTAGCCCCGTAGAGTTGCAGCAGAATGGATTGTTTGCGATGCACTTTTTAAAGCTTAAAACGTTTTAACAGTCAGATTGTATATTCTCAGCACATCTGAATAAAATTAACATGTGTATTAAGGCACGTTGGTCGATTAGCACCCTTTAAATTTGACTTTTTTGAAACGTTAAAGACGTTAGTGCTAGAAGAAGGCTTGAAACTAACAATCGTTGCAACCTGACCTGTTCACGGACCAGCTAGCCATGTGCGCGGTAAGTGGAATAAAAATTTATATATAAGTTATTGTCTCTGGTTATTGCTAAGAAGCTTTAGAACATAAAAATTGATACAACATACAGCATTTCATGTATAAATTGTAGGAGTCTAAGACTGAGTTAAGCAATTTAAGGCTAGCTGGCTTAGCTGGCTTAGAGGCTAAATAGTGTTGTGGCCAAATTTGGGCATCCTAGCGGATGTTCCGGCCTGGGATGTGGTTCAGGGGTGAGGGGACGGTCAGAGTGAGGGCCAGGTCACCAACGAGATAGTATGTGCCTTTTGGAGACACTGAAGGCAAGAAGTATGGGTTAAGTCATAACATTAAGTCATGTCTTAGTTTCCTGCGCACGTGTCTTTAGATATGCTGATTACGAAAATGTGATCCATCTTGTCCAATGGAATGATTGTTTATCTTGTAGACCTATATACTCGTTAGAACCTTGTCAACTAATGAGAACTTACTATGTCGTTAGACTGATCTGACTGAAGTATTTTCTGTGTACAGACTCTGACTCAGACTCTGTAGTCATCAATGAAATTGTACTTGATCTTTTCATGGTTTCTCCCTCTCATTAATTGGTTATTTTCTGTCATAGATTTAAATTATCCATTACACTAGCTAGTTAACCCTCGTGTGGACACGAGTCCAGAGTAACACAAGTGTTGGAATTTTAGGTAAAAAGTAAATATAGTATAAATGAAATAAAACGGTTTTCTGTTAAATATATCCATAAATATTTGACTTTTGTGTTAAAAACCCAATAAACCAGACCACCGCGTACATTCGGTGGGTAACTGCAACTTGTCATGAATACTGTCTTATCGGAAAACACGAATAGCATTGTTCTATTGATAAAGCTGGACTGAATTTATATACCGCTTTTCAAACGGAATGTAACAAAGCGCTTTACAATGTTTCCTCTCATTCACTCACACACAGATGGTGGCAGAGCCTTGCCATGCAAGGCAGCTACATCATTCAGTATCTTGATCTATGACATTGACACATGGACAGGAGTAGCTGGGGATCGAACCGCCAATCAGCGGACAACCCACTTTACCTCCTGAGCCACAGCCACCCCAGGTAGATTGCAAATGTTGCTGTCTATTTTGCTTGTCACTGAGAAACAACACCTGTTAAGTATTTTTACATAAATTGTTAGGTATAGTTGGCATTGTAAAACCCTCGAACATTGGGGTGAGTAGCAAAAACACCACACATGTAAACCTTAATGGCAAAGAGAGAGGCCACGCGTAGTTGGTTTACGCAAAAACAATTCAGCAAAATTTTTACAATGATATAATTATTTAAGATGTCACAAACTTCAAAACTAATCTTAAAACTAACGCTGACTACTTTCTAAACCTAATAAAACCTCAACTTTTTTTCTAATGTCCCGGGTGCTGACAGGTGGAGGAGCAGTGATGGCTGGGTGCTGGCAGGTGGAGGACCACAGTTGGCTGGGTGCTGGCAGGTGGAGGAGCACTGTTGAATGGGTGCTGGCAGGTGTTACATCTTTGCTTCTTTTCATCTTCTTGTGTTGGCTCTTGCTGCCGAGATGGCCATCTTTTATGTGTGTTTTTCTGTCATTTCAGATTTTTTAGCCTCAATTCTTAATCTTAGACGTATGAATATTTTGAAGATAGATGAAGATAGTTTTTTCATTTAGTCCACAGCATGATGGAAGTTTGCTGGTGAGTGCCAGAGCCTCTTTTTCCAAGACCACCACTGCATTGGAGAGCTCCATGAGGGAGGAACCAGTCTTGGTCCGAAATAGTTCCTCAATTTGGTCAATGAAATCATAGGCTTCTTGGTTGGGACGACAAACAGCACCTGCCCTGAACTCTTAAGTTAACTAATATGCTATTTTCTCATGGTCTGAGAGTCCTTTAGGTGCATTTTGGCAAACTCCATGCGGGTTGTCATGTGCCTTTTACTGAGGAGTGGCTTCCGTCTGGCCACTCTACCATAAAGGCCTGATTGGTGGAGTGCTACAGAGATGGTTGTCCTTCTGGAAGGTTCTCCCACCTCCACAGAGGAACACTGGAGCTCTGTCAGAGTGACCATTGGGTTCTTGGTCACCTCCCTGACCAAGGCCCTTCTCCCCCGATTGCTCAGTTTGGCCGGGCTGCCAGCTCTAGGAAGAGTCCTGGTGGTTCCAAACGTCTTCCATTTGCGAATGATGGAGACCACTGTGCTCGTTGGGACCTTCAATGCTGCAGAACCTTTTTTGTACCCTTCCCCAGATCTGTGCCTCGATACAATCCTGTCTCGGAGGTCTACAGACAATTCCTTGGACTTCATAATTTGGTTTGTGCTCTGACATGCACTGTCAACTGTGGGACCTTATGTAAACAGGTGTGTGCCTTTCCAAATCATGTCCAATCAATTGAATTTACCACAGGTGGACTCCGATCAAGTTGTAGAAACATCTCAAGGATGATCAGTGGAAACGGGATGCATCTGAGCTCAATTTTGAGTGTCACAGCAAAGGGTGTGAATACTTATGTACATGTGATATTTTATTTTTTTATTTTTAATACATTTGCAAAAAATTCTAAAAAACATTTTTCACTTTGTCATTATGCGGTATTGTATGTAGAATGTTGAGAATTTTTTTTTATTTAATCCATTTTGGAATTAGGCTGTAACATAATAAAATGTGGAAAAAGTGAAGGGGTATGAATACTTTCCGGATGCACTGTACCTCTGTTAGAACACCAGGCTCAAATCTAACGCATTGCATACGTCTTTGCAGGGTTCTTATTGCTGGCAGGGGAATATCTAATTCCTGCAGGGTCTCGTAACCGGTTGGACCGGCAGCAAAGCAACTTTTAACACCTTCTTAATCGTGGCATTGCTCCATTTCATCCCCTTTGTGGTAAGTGTGCCTAATGACTTAATTTGGTCTTTTGAAAATGTTTAACAATTTTTTGTCCTTCATTTTCATTGTTTTTTTGAGAGTTGCGTTTTCCTTCCTTAATTTGCTGAGTGCCGCTTTTGCATTTTTTTTGATTTTTTCTTGTCTGATAAATTTTTTCAAAAGATATGAGTTCCTGGCTGCTTCCTCACGGGTATGCTGGCTGACTGCTGCCTGTCTCTCTTCACCCTCACTTTCCCTTCCTGCAGTCTCCTCATCCCTTCTTTCCTCAATCTTTGAAACTGATTTAAGTAGAAGACAAGGCACTGTTAATTTAGTTCTATACTAAATAATATTACATCACATCAAAATAAGAAATAGTACTATGACTAAGAGTTCATACTTGTTATAGCTGTATTGTCTTTAAGACTGTAGCTGTGATCAGCAGCTATGTGCTCTGTATTTGCAGGTCCAGGGGTGCATCGTGGTGCAGGGTCCCTCCTCTTTTTGACCTCAGAGCGATGTACAAAGATGGTGGGAATATCTGCTCTTAGCCTAGTCTTGCCTGTTTTGGTCTTGACAAACTGGTCTGCCTCAAAATGTGCCTGCATAAAACTGAGTTTTAGGTTTTGCAAGCATTTCCCTGTTCATTATTTTTAATAAACAGCACATTAAGCTTCAGTAATGGGGTCTTTGCTTGTAACAAAGTGTAAATTCAGTGTTTTGAATATGATTACATCAGAGTTTTTTGCTGTTGTAATCCTTTTTGATTATGAGATTACTCCTACAGACTTGAGCCAACCATTTTTTTCTCCTCTCTGTGTCCATGGGGAAACCATACATGCATGCTCCTTTCTCCGAGCGATTGGAGCATCCCCACGCATTGCAGAAAACCATGGTGCAGACTATATATATATATAATATATATGTGTAAGAACAACACAGTAATGTCAGCCTAAAACTTATCAACAAAGCAGGTTTTATTTTATATGAGGGTAATCAACTGACAGAAGGTCTAATTTACAGCAGTACCATGTTAAAAGGCAGAATAAATTACAACATAAAAATTTGACTTGAAGGAGTGAATCTGACAGGAGGGAATGCCATTCCATAATTTCGGGGCTGTGAATGCAAATGTGCTGTCACCTCTGAGTTTCAATTTGGAGTGTGGGATGGCCAGGAGTCCCAATTCAGAAGACCCAAGAGCCCAGGGACTAGTGTATGGTCTCAGCAGGAGGGATATCTGTTGAAGAGTGGGCAAATTGATTTAGTGTGCTTTGAAGACAAGGAGATCTAAAGCAACCACCAATTACAAGACGTAAACCACTGTGGTAAATGGCATCTAGGCCTAGGACTTAAAATAGTTGGGGCTGCATCCATATACACAATATAATCAGACAAGAGGGTTGCTTTTACAATTGTTGGTATGTTAACGCTATCTGTTCACACTAATTCTCAAATAGCATTAGCGAATTTAACTTTACTTTTTATTAATCATAGAACTAATCATATAACTACATATACATGTCGGTGCATGCACAATCGAAATATTGCAAATGAAGGTGCTTAGTGACTACTAATTACCAGAAAATCGAAGTTCTTTTTGTCGTTATTTACGATTTCAAATTAACCGCCAAGAACTTCCGGGAACTATCTGAGGTCTACATGAATCACGTGACGATCAAGCATTTTGAACTTCTGTTGGAGCAACTCTCTCTATATGGCTGTGTGAAAACTCGGGATGCAGCGATCGTGCAATTCTGGGCTGATACTGATGCTGATGTTTAAAATAACAATTTGACCAGTACAGATGATTTAGGTCTATTTTATTTTTGTTATTTATTCCCCCTTTTGTGCCAGGGAAACAAAGAAATCTTCACGATAAAAAAATAATTGAACTGTTTTGAATAGGGATGTTAATCTTCATTAAGAATTCCATCGATCAAGGGATTCAAATTAAACGATTAAATTGAACAGCTTGTGTCTCGTCTTTTGGTTGAAATTCATGGTGCGTGTGTATTCCTGTGCCTTTAAGAAACATTTGTTTATGAGTGACGTCATCACATTGCTACTAGGAGACGCTAGTTTGTTGTTAGAGCTAAAGACGATCTCTGCCTGAATACGATTTGCACTGTTGATTAATGTACACATGCTATTTCAGTAAACGTAGTTGAACAGTCTCTCTTCTTCAGTGTGGTTATTGGATAAGGAGTTATCAGTCTGCCAACTTAAGCAGGGCGCATAAGGGGTGACAATTAAATTATTGAGGCGTATGCGGGATGCTAACTTCAAATTGAAGAGGGTGAACTGTTCAACAAAGAAACGAGCTAAAACCAAGTCCAGTGTGGGACAATTTCACACACAAAAATGATAAAACAAGTGCATTGCAACTAGTGATGGGTCGTTCGCGAACGGACGGCTCTTTTTGAACGGCTCTTTTCAGTGAACGTAGGAAACCGCATGACCTCGGTAAAAGAGCCATACTGTCGGCACCCTGATTACCCAAACATTTTTTGTAGCATTGCTCAAAGTAAGATTCTCTGCCTTGTTCCCCAGACTGTCAAGTGACAACCCCTGAACAGCCTCAGTGACTGACATGCCAACAACCAATCAAATGTATTGTGTAAGCCCAGTCAATGTGACAGTTTTACACCAGCCAAAAAAGTAACAACACTTCCAAATAATTTGTCTTTCATAGGAAATCACAAAATTGGTTAGCTGTCAAAAAAAAGTAATTCAAACCATATCTCCCTGAAAAATACATGCATTTGTCTTTCATTTGTAAACAATTTAAATAAACATATAGCCACATTTTTTTGTAATTACGCCTATTATACAATTTCGCTCGGGAGTGATTATCTAGTCATTATTTGATTTATATCAATATAATTGTTTTATCAGGTTGGCTATTTAAATGATAGTAAAGGGTCAGCAAATGTAAACCAACACCAACTGCTTCAATGTGACTTAGCAGTGCTAGCATAGCAGGCACATATAACTGAACAAAGAGCCAAATGAGAGCCAAACGAGAGCCAAATGAACCGGCTCTTTTCGCTGAATGGAGCCAAATGAACCGGCTCACCCAAAAGAGCCGAAATTCCCATCACTAATTGCAACCACAGTGATGCTGTTCTGAGTTCTGACAAACTTTGCTTGACGTTAATACCGGTGTTGTGCCGAAATTTGACCGGCTGCCGAAATGTGATTTGAGCACATTCAATCACACAAATGTATGAAGCAATCTTTAATATTTCAAAGCCCACTCTGAAATATTACCACACAGCTGAAATTTTCTTTCCCTCTTATTTGAAAATAAACATGCGCGCAGCAACAACATTTAGACCATGCAAATTGATGCGACATAAACATCGGCCACTGCCATCGGTGAATGCCATCTTATTTGCCGATGGCAGTCAACAAGGTCAACATCGGCCTATACCGATGTACGGCCGATACATTGGTGCATCCCTAGTCAAAACGTTAGCATGTTTGTTGACATGGCAAAAATAAATTGGTCGAATTGAGATGAGTCAACTTTGTCCCTAAGAGTTATGTGTATACTACAATTTTACCTTTAGGTAGGCCATTCAACATTGTCTACAACTATAGGACTTTGGTTTAGCACCACAAACAAATACTGGGAACGTGCATCCTTTCACAAAAACAAGTCTAAAATATAGTCGCAAGCAGTGATTCTGGGGTCCAAGCAGCTGGACCCAGCTTGACAGAATGGCCTCCAACATGACACTCACGCCACACACTAAGTTTAGTTCAAATATCTGTGTAATTCCTGCGTTCAGGAATAATGAGTGTTGATTTGGTTAGGCACAATGATTGGCTCTCATCCTCCCTTGAGTTCCTGGCCCCACTGAAAACCCATACAGTCTCATTCGCCCACACTTCTCCCTGGTACTCCCCCAACCTCCGCCAGCTTAAAACCACTGGCCGTCATCTTGAGCATCTGTGAAAAAAATTGGGCTCTCAGTTCACACCCAAATGTATTCTAAATACCTATTACAATACAAGGCCTACTTCTGTGCTGCTGGATCTTCCTACGATGCCAACATCATCAATAGAAGAGACCTCTTCTCAACAGTTTGTCATCTACTGCAGCCCCCTAAGACCATCCCAACCAAGATCTCCATTGGACAATGTACTATATTTTTTAATTTCTTAAACACCAAGATCATCTGAATTCACAAACAGCTGACTATATCTACCGCCCCATCTGGCAATCTGTTAGAAGATAGACACGCAAGGGGGCCGTCGTGCATGTTCTCTTAACATTTCCGCAATCCCGGTGCGTTACTGTTTTTGAGAGCGAGAGCAAAATGATTTCAATGAAAAGGCCTCAGATGATATGCCTGAAATGTCATTGGAGGACAAAAGGTTTGTCAAAATGGCAGAAAACCCGATCATACTGTTGGATGGACATTACTATTTAAACTGACCTTTCAGGAAGGATAACACAGTCATGCCTAACAACCTGAACATAGCTGAACAGCGCCTTTCTAGTCTAAAAAGGAAATTCATTGGAAATTAACAATTTGAAAAGGAGTATGTGGAGTTCCTTAATGATGTTATTGATAAGGGGTACGCTGAAGCAGTGCCTCAAGACCAGTTAAAGCGAGACGATGGTAAGATTTGGTATATGCCACACCATGGTGTATCACCCCAAGAAAAAGACACTAAGAGTGGTGTTTGACTGTGGTCCAACTTACCAGGGCACATCACTGAATTCTGAGGGCCCTGACTTGAGCAACTCTCTTATTGGGGTCATCTCCAGGTTCCGTAAAGAGCCAATAGCCATGATGACAGACATACTGGCAATGGTCCATCAAGCCAGAGTATCAAAATCTGATGTGGATTTTCTGCGTTTCCTGTGGCTGCGCTAGCTTCGCCCTCAGGAAAACTGCTAAAGACAACACTAATTGTTTTGACCCAGAGGTAATAAACACCATAAACTGTAACTTTTATGTAGACAACTTATTAAAGTCTGTGTCCTCTGAACATGAAGCAGTGCAACTAGTTGAAGACCTAACTTCTCTATTCCACAAAGGAGGATTTCACCTCACCAAGTGGGTAACAACCGTTCTGTAGTTTTAAGTATTCCGGAGAAAGACAGAGCAAAAGAATTAAAGGAGCTGGATTTGGACAGAGATAAGCTACCCGTAGAGAGAGCACTTGGGTTGTTGTGGTGTGTAGAAAGCGACACTTTCAAATTTAACATCACTGTGAAGGAGAGACCACACACTCGTAGAGGCATCTTGTGTATGACCCATTTGGATTTTTATCCCCACTTACCTTAAAAACTGCTGCAACAACATCTGTGTAGGAGTAATTATGGTTGGGGATGAAAAATTACCACAGACAATATCAGAAAAATTGATTGAACAGTTGAATGAATTTTCAGAATTCAAAATTGCTCACTGTATTAAACCACAAGGGTTTGAACACATCACTCATGCACAGCTACATCATTATTCTGATGCCAGTGAACAGGGCTATGGCACAGTGAGTTATATAAGGTTGACCAACAACAAATGAGAGGTACACATAGCCTTCATGATGGGTAAGGCTAGGGTATGAAGATATGTCACAATTGTGTTAGGTTTTACAGAGCAAACCCAAACGCAGGACACAGACCAGGAGAGTGGAATGAGGGTTTTGAAGGTTTATTGAGTAGAAGCTGGGAGTTGAGAAACGCTGAAGTAGAAGTTAGCCAGCAATCAGTCTAGCAGATACGACAAGAAGTAGTACACTGAAGTAGAACAACAATCTGACAATGAGTGGATGTAAAGCCAGGGTAGATATACTGAAGAGTAGATGAGATGATTGGAGGCAGGTAGGCTAATTGCAACAGGTGCGGTGGTGGAGCTGGAGAGACAGACACGACCATGCCACAGACACATACATAGAGGGACCAGCAGGGGAACACAGAAGAGACAGGAACAAACCAAAACACACACACAGAGGCATGGCACTGGCCATAACAGAACCCCCCCCCCCCCCTCAATGGGTGCTTCCGGGCAACCCACCAGGCTCTCCAGGACGCCCCTGGTGGAAGTCCCGGATGAGGGAGGGATCCAGGATGAGATTGCGGGAGATCCAGCAGCGCTCCTCCGGACCATACCCCTCCCAATCCACAAGGTACTGGAACCCCCGGCCGCGACGACGCACATCCAGCAGCCGCCAGACAGTGTAGGCCGGATGGCCCTCGATGATCCGGGCGGGAATAGGGAGAACGGCCGGAGGGCACAACGGACTGGTGACCACGGGTTTCAGCAGGGAGATGTGGAAAGTGGGGTGAATCCTCATATGGCTTGGGAGTTTGAGCTTGACAACAGATGGGTTAATGATGTGCACAATCTCAAACGGGCCGATATACCGGGGCGTGAGTTTCTTGGAGGAGGTTCGCAAAGGAAGATCCCGTGAAAAAAGCCAAACCATCTGACCTGGCTGGTGGACAGGCGCCGGAGCCCGGCGGTTGTGATCAGCGGAGCGGAGCCGTGTGGCACGAGCATCCCTCCATGCTTGACGGCAGCAACGGAGATTGGCTTAGACCGAAGGAACGGCGATGTCATCCTCCTGGGACGGGAAAAGAGGTGGTTGATAGCCAAGAGAGCACTCAAAAGGGGACAAACCTGTGGCTGTGCTGGACAAGGAGTTGTGGGCATATTCAATCCACTGAAGTTGAGGGCTCCAGGCCATGGGATCACCAGCGGTGACACATCGAAGCACAGCTCCAAGGTCTTAGTTGGCCCGCTCTGCTTGTCCATTGGTCTGTGGGTGAAAACCAGAGGAGAGACTCACCGAGGCTCCAAGCGCCTTGCAGAATGCTTTCCACACATGGGAAATGAACTGGGGACCACGGTCGGAGACGATATCAGCCGGAATCCCATGCAGGCGGAAAACATGTTGGACGAGGAGGTCAGCCATCTCAGAGGCTGAGGGGAGTTGAGGGAGAGCAACGAAGTGTCCAGCTTTTGAGAATCTGTCCACGATGGTGAGTATTACAGTGTTACCTTGGGAAGGTGGGAGGCCAGTTACAAAATCCAAGGCGATGTGAGACCATGGGCGACCGGGAACAGGGAGTGGATGGAGCAGGCCAGCTGGAGGCCGGTAAGTAGCCTTGCCGCAGGCGCAAACATTGCAGGCTAGTACGAAGGCCCGGGTATTGGAGTCCATGGTGGCCCACCAAAAGGATCGCTTCAGGAGGGATAGGGTACGTCTGATTCCCGGATGGCAGGCAAACCGGGAAGCATGACCCCATTGGAGGACCTGGGAGCAGACAGAATCAGGTAGAAAGAGACGGTTGGGAGGGCCATTACCTGGATCTGGATGTGCACGCTGGGCTTCCCTGATGATGGACTCAATCCGCCAAGTCACTGCAGCTACCACGCAAGAGGAGGGGAGGATGGTGTCTGGGTTGGTAGGAGCATCTTCAGAGACATATTGACGGGAGAGGGCGTCGGCCTTGAGATTTCTGGTGCCGGGTCGGTAGGTAAGTGCAAAATTTAAGCGTCCGAAGAACAAAGCCCAGCGGGCCTGACGGGAGTTGAGGCGTTTGACATTTTGGATGTAGGAGAGGTTCTTATGGTCCGTCAATACCACAAACGGGTGTTCTGCCCCCTCCAGCAAGTGCCTCCATTCCTCCAAGGCAAGTTTAACAGCCAGGAGCTCCCGGTTCCCAACGTCATAATTCTTCTCTGCTGGGGACAAACGACGGGAGAAAAAAGCACAGGGGTGGAGTTTTTGGTCTGTGGCTGAGCACTGGGATAGGACTGCCCCAACCCCAGTGTCAGAGGCATCCACCTCCACCACGAACTGGCGAGTAGGGTCTGGCTGGATGAGTATAGGTGCAGAAGTGAAGCGTTCCTTCAACTCTGAGAAGGCGACATCCGCCTCAGAGGACCAGGAGAAGGGAGAGAGAGATGAGGTGAGCCGGGTAAGAGGTGCTGCAACACGACTGTAGTCCCTGACAAACCAGCGGTAAAAATTGGCGAAGCCAAGGAACCGCTGGAGCTGTTTTCGAGAGGAGGGTTTGGGCCACTCTGCAACTTCCTGGATCTTCTCTGGGTCTGTCCTTACCTGCCCACTCTCGATGACGTAGCCCAGGAAACGGACGGAGCTTACGTGGAACTCACATTTCTCTGCTTTAGCAAATAGCTTGTGCTCCAGGAGTCTCTGGAGAACCTGTCTAACCTGCTGGATGTGTTCTTCAAGGTTCCGGGAGAAAATCTGTATGTCATCGAGGTAGACAAAAACAGTGTGGTTGAGGAGGTCACGGAGGACGTCATTTACCAGGGCCTGGAAAACAGCAAGGGCGTTAGTTAGACCAAATAGCATGACGAGGTACTCAAAGTGGCCGAGTGGGGTGTTAAAGGCAGTCTTCCATTCGTCGCCCTCACGGATCCTGACCTGATGGTAAGCGTTCCTCAGGTCTAGTTTAGTGAATATGGTGGCCCCCTGGAGTTGTTCAAAGGCAGAGTTGATCAAGGGAAGGGGATACTTGTTTTTTACAGTAACGTTGTTAAGGCCACGGCAGTCAATGCAGCGGCGTAGGGAATCTGCTTCCTTTGGGACAAAGAAAAACCCTGCACCAAGCGGGGATGACGATGGTCTTATGATACCTGTAGCTAGAGAATCGTGGATGTACGTTTCCATAGCCTCTTTCTCGGGATAGGACAGGTTGAACAGGCGACTGGAAGGCAGGGGAGCTCCCGGAAGAAGGTCTATGGCGCAGTTGTACGGCCGATGCAGAGGCAGAGAGAGAGCACGCTGTTTACTAAAAACCTCACCTAGATCATGATACACAGAGGGGATAGATGAAAGGTCAGGGGGTTCCAAGGCTGGAGAGGGATAGGAAACAGCGGCCACCGCCGGGGCCAGAGCAGACTGCAGGCAGGATGACAGACAGAAGGCACTCTAACTCACCACTCTGCCGGAGGTCTAGTCGATGTGTGGATTGTGTTGTCGGAGACAAGGATGACCGAGGACCACAGGAGCATGCGGTGAGGGAATGACATGGAACTGGATGGTCTCCTGATGATTGCCGGTGAGAATCAAACAGAGAGATCTTGTGCAGTGGGTGACTCGGGCGAGGAGCTTCCCATCTAACGCATTAGCGTCAAGGGGAGAGGCTAACAGTTCCACTGCTATCCCAGCCTGAGCAACGAGGTGGGAATCAATAAAGTTCTCATCTGCGTCGGAGTCCACTAGTGCATGTACGGGGAGAGATTGATGGTCCCAACACAGAGTGGCTTTAAACTGCATACGTGGCCAAGGTGTTGTAGGGGAAGTGGACTGGCTCGCCAGGGCCCCCAGAGTTACTGGCGAGCCTCCTCTTTTGGCCGAAGGGGACAGGATACCAGGAAATGGCCTACTTGACCACAGTAGATGCACGCACCAGCCTGCACCCTCCGGAGCCGCTCCGCTGGCGAAAGGTGGGCCCGCCCCAGTTGCATGGGCTCCTCTCCAGGCTAGGCGGGAGTTGAATAGCTGGTGGGGAAGCGAGGAACAGAAGGAGATTCGGGGCTCATTCTTGGGAGATGGGGTGGAGTGAAAGCGAGAGGAGGACACAGATGGAGAACGGCTAGCCTTTTCACGGAGATGGTTATCCAGTTTCATGGCTAAGGAGAACCCTGACGAGTAGTTAGAAGACGTTTTGCTGCATCAGTGCCCCTTATAGATTGACCAAAAACCTTCATCTCTGAGGTGAAGCTATCAAAAGAGAAGCTAACGGGAGACTGACTATCCCATATCGCTGATGCCCATGCTAGTGCGTTCCCCTTAAGTAACCCCATGACATAAGTTATCTTGGATTTATCTGTGCCATACGTGAAGGGCTGCTGCTCAAACACCAGGGAGCACTGGATGAGGAAAGCCGGGCACATTCCAAGGTCTCCAGAATTGCGCTCCGGCGCTGGAACGTGAGGCTCTCTGGTCTGAGGAACTGGCTGGTCCGGGGGAGCTGCAGGAGCAGGAGGACTAGACTGGGCTCCAGGGTTTAACAGGTGAGTCGAGACACGGTCCAGCTGGTCCCCAATCTGGGTGACGTTGACAGAAAGGCCACGTATCGACTCCATGGCTTTTTGGAGGGCGCGGCTATGCTCTTCTATGAGGGCACCCTGGCTTGCTAGGGCATGGCGGAGCTGGGGGCTATGTTCGCTAGGTG